>NDXB01015442.1:65019-97192 GCA_002631895.1 Agapornis roseicollis | reverse complement strand
GGCAGGGGGTTGGAACTGGATGATCTTAAGGTCCTTTCCAACCCTGACTATTCTATGATCCTAAATACCAGAGGAAAAACTAAAGAGCTGGGTTCCAGCCACTCCTGGCCCTGGCTCCTCTGCTTTTCATGGACCCACAGGCTCCTCTGAGGACTACCAGTGCCAATAATAAGTGACTATGCCTTCTGCCCTGAGCACCAAATTAAAGTAGTGAATTGCTAACTGAGCTGCTTTGAAACTATGTTTTGAGGACACAGTCTTTGTATTTCTGTTGTAGTGACCCATTTACCAGTGAACTGCAAGATCAGTGCAGAGTGCTTTAGTTGGCAAGAACTTTGGGTGATTTTGAGGGATTTTCGCTGGGATCAGGCACTCAGTTCCCAGGTGGATTTGCACAGGACGCAGCAGCTGTTCTGAAATCTAGGTCGTGCTTCTGCTGAATTCCTCTCACCAGACCTGCAGGTAATGTGTGTGCTGCCTGCCCTGTCAGAGCCTGAACGCTGGCTCCACAGAGGATCCCCAGCTATGGCTGGGTGCGCGTTCACTGGGGGTCCATCTCAGAACAAACAAACAAACAGGAAGATCTTTCCAATGTTTTTACCACCTGAGGGGGTGGCCCTGGGGGAAGAAATGATCCTGAGGCTTCGTTTGCTTTCTCCTTCAGCAAATCTGGACTCCAGCCAGACCTGGCTAATCTAACATGAGACCTGCTCAGAGCATGATGCTAGAACTGCTGCCTCTTGTTGCCTCTGTTCTGTGAAGGGCAGGGTCTGGCAGCCTGATATCCCTCAAGCACAGAGGTCCTGAGGCAGTGTCTCAGTCGTTGCTGTGTTGCTATAGCCATATCGCTGTGCTGTCAGCCACATTTCTCCAGCTTCTCAGTTGAAAACAGGGGAGCTTTTTCAGCTTCTTCCTCCAAAGCAGAGCCTGGCAGCAGAGCCCGTGCAGGCGAATAACTCGGACTGTGCTGGAGACTTCATTGCTAAAGGGATTGGGAACCTGGGAGTCAGATGACTTCTGCAGGTGAAGAGTGATAGGTGTCTCTTAAAACCATCCGTGACTAAGTGGGAAATACACAGCTGTTCAGATCAAATGCCATCTCTTGTGTCCTTACTTTTAATGTCAGGATTAGCCAGGAACTAGCATAGATTATCCAGAACATGAAGGCAAAAGTAGGGCTTTACGTGCATGAGCTAAAAATCACCCTTACTTGACCATGGTTTTAAAGTTATTGCAGTTGGCAGCCAGGAAAATCTTGTTGCAGCAAGCTCTGTTTAGTGGTGTGTCTGACTGGGTCTGCAAATACAAGTGCACTCTGTCCCTTACAGAGACTTGGTAGCTGGTTTCTGGGGCCTTGCCTACAGCATTGCAGGTGCCGCAGTTTTGAAGCTGTTTGGTGTTCCAGTCTCGTTTTGTAAATAGCATCACTGTACCCAGGAATGGCTTCTTCCTTAGCGCTTATCTGTACCCATCAGTGTGCAGTGCTGCTTATTTGCAGACATAAGGGACCAAGGTTGGAAAGGATGGGTCCGTAGATAGCGTTATCTGCTGGGATAGCTTTAACAGCTTGATAATCTGTTAAACGCTACTGAAGAGGGAGGGTGGGCAGATCTAAGTGATTCAGTTGTAAGTGATGGAAAACTGGTGTTCTCCATACCAGCAATTATAAGGATTTGTCAAGCTCTTCTGTACACAAAATCTTGCTAGTTAATGAACATGGTACCCATCCAAATGATGTCTTATTGACCTTTTTTCCTAGTTGGTTTGACTTTATGTTTAGTCAGATTGAGTTAGATCTCCTGTGGTTGTAAATATCTAAGTTAGAGTTAAATAAGTAACTTTATAAACCAAGCATTGGATGTGAGTATGTCAGTAAAACTGCTGTATACATCAAACTGTCTTCTCTGTTCAAGTTGCAGGAGTTATTACGGCTGACTTTCTATCAGGACTGTTTCACTGGGGAGCGGATACGTGGGGATCCGTGGAGCTACCCATAGTTGGAAAGGTTTGAGATTCTTATTCTTATGCTTGGAAATGTTATGAAATGCTGTTCTGAAACACTTCCAGTGTTTCCAGCTGCATTGGACTGTGTGTGTAAGCTATGTCTTTCTTGCAGTCTTGCCAGTGTAACCAGCTCACCCACCCCACAGCCCTCCTCCACTGAAGGCAGGGTGTATTGCTGGTGAAGTGGCATGTTCACACTTGGCCTCAGTGACATGTGCAAGGTGACACTGCCCCATTTTATCACGTTGTTGAAGGTTTGCACACAGTTTTGCAATCCCAGTGTTCCCAGACCTTCCCAAAGTACTGTGGGAATGGCCTGTGCCACAATGAGTGTGGAAACCTGGCTAGACTAGTGTTGATCTTCTGAGAGGCTGATAAACACAGAGAGATGGGGGTTGTTCCTGTAGCTAAACCCTCTTAAAGCTGCCTTGTAAAACAGGAAGACGCTCCAGTAAGAAACCTTTCCAGTTTCTGTGCTACTGGCCCCTGTTGTATCATTATTGAGCCATGGGTTCATGTTTATCAATTTGCTTTTTCAGGCTTTCATCAGACCCTTTAGAGAACATCACATTGACCCCACAGCAATTACCAGACACGATTTTATAGAGACCAATGGAGACAACTGCTTTATGACACTGGTCCCGTTGGCAAACATGGCGTACAAATTTGTTTCTTTTTCCCCAGGTAAGCTCTTAGTTCTGACTTGTGTGCATTTAGCATTTGTGTTGATATCTAAAGGAGCAGTTCTCTGTGTGAAGCTAGGAGAAATCAGTGAATGCAAGAGGACAAGTAATAGCTCTTGGAAGCAGGATGCTCCTGGGAGGAGAGAAGGAAACCTTCTTTTTCCTTGATGGTAGAGCAACCAGGAGGTGGGGCAGGTAGATCCTCTGGTTCAACAGACAGTCTGTGGCTGAAGTCTTGCAAGGAAGCATTAGAAGTTAATAGTAAATGTTATTTTTATAAGAGGGATCAAACTGTGTGTATGGAGGAACTCATTGTTCTGAAGTGTGTTAAAATGCTTCCTTCCTCTTTATAGAAACACTTGCAGACTGGAAGTGGGCAAATTAATGTATTTTTATAGTTGGTAAGCTCAGAGTTGAACTTCTTGTTTATGGCGTGTTGTCAGACACTGGTGCTTACCAGGCTGTCTTGTGACATTCTGGAATTGCTTATGGCTCACTGGCTCTCATGATGCTTCTGTCAAAGCAGCTTTGTTGGAGCCTTTGTTAGTCCCTGCAGCACCAGGCATCTCTCTCTGGGCAAGACAACATCTTCCTAGTAGAAATTTACCTTTTCATAAATGGTAAAGATACACATCTTTGTTTTGCAGAGGCATTATATGAAACGTGTCCCTGGGAGTGTTATGTCTTTGCACTCATCATCTTCATAACCATGACGAACCAGATTCACAAGTGGTCTCACACGTATTTTGGTCTTCCACGCTGGGTCATATTCCTGCAGGACTGGCACATTATCCTGCCGCGGAAGCATCACAGGATCCATCATGTATCTCCACATGAGACATACTTCTGCATTACAACTGGTACTGCCACCTGGTTCATACTGCACCCTGTCTTTAGTAGGCTAGCACAACTTGGAAATATGTAATTTAGTGACAGCCTATTAGATACCTACAGAATGACATAGTGAAGTTAATTGTGCTCTTAGCAAAACAATAATTTCCTGTTGCATAAAAGTGTGGGGGGAAGGCTTGTGATAGACTAAAAGGTAACTTTCAGCCTGACAGGGTAGTTAGTGGTACTGAGATCCAATTGCATGGTACCTTGGTAATCTCATGCTAGTAATGGATTTCGTTCATTAAACAAAGTTGTTGTTCCTCAGAATTGCTCATCATCTGCAAATGCAGCTTACCTTGAATGCTCATTTCTGAAGCCAGGCTTCAGGATTTTCAGTCTTCATTCATTCTAATTTGGGGCAGAGGAGTGTGAGAGCTTGCAAAAAAGTGCCTTTAGGTTCCTCTTATATCTATATTTGGTTTTATGCCTATTGTATGGATGGGTATACTCAGCCACCAGTGTTGCACAGTCCTGAATCAAGTTAACTGGGGAGTTGGAAATAAACCACTTGGGTTCTTCATTGTGTCATTGGCTTTAACACACAGTTTCTGATGGTTTTGAAATCTCTGCTAGGAAACAAATCTGATTCTTTTGACCAGAATGTCAAGTAAAAACATGGTACAGTTAAGTATGACTTGCCAGATGGCAAAAACCTTGCCACCTTAAGAGCTTTTTTCAGTCCTGTTATACCCTGAAAGTTTAAACCTGGCCATTATCAGCAGTCTTGTGCTAGTTGCTTTCATTTCTTATTTAAAAACCAAAAAGTATGTGCTCTTGTTCACTCTGTGCTTTCTGTAAGTGTTCATATCATACTAGTCTGCCATAGCACAGCATGCAGATTGTATGCTTCAGTTTTCCAGTGGAACAAAGTGTTTCTGCAGCCCCAGTTCTCTTTCTTCTAGGATAGAAATGAGGAGGATGACAGAAATATGCAACCAATGCACTATTTAAAAGGGACCTTTACTGAATGAAATATGACTAGTTACTGTAAGGCACTTGTTAGTGACTTGACTTGAGTAGATAGCCAAGTCCCAAGAGTATACTTGGTTTCAGGGCTGACCTGTGTACATAAAGGTCTGCTACTGTATCATTGCCAGGGATGGGGTCAGATAACAGAGCTTTCTAGCATTCTCAGTGTTAAAGCTTTCAGGCTGACTACCATCTTTAGACACCAGGAAGGAGTCATCCATTCCTTGAGGGTTACTGGCTGGGTTTATTAAGAACTGTATGGGTTGACTTCTTAAGGGACATCAGTATACAGTGAGTTAGTGGAGCTGAAGGGATCACAGGTGAGGTGGGAAAGGACATCTTAACTACAGAAGGTGGCTGAAAGTAGTTCCTGTTTTGGTAGACTGTTAAAGCTGTAGCTGTCTCTAGTTAAGAGTGCTCTAGCTCTCTAGAAACACATTTTCAGCAGCGAATATCCTGAATGTTCTGCCTTTAGTATTTCTGTCCCATAATAGCCATACACAGTCTCAGACATCACCAGCAAGAACAGTTCTTTTCCTACTGCTGACAGAGCTGGCTGCAGCAGCTTTCCTGAGTTCCTGTCTTGCTTCCGCTATCTTGTATTTCACCCCTTCCCTCTAAGACAAAATGCTACCTCACTGTTTCCATTGGGGTAAGAGAAATGTACATGGAGTAAAGGATAACACATGCTTACAGAACGGTTCTGTAAGTGTGGGATAACTAATATAGCCCTGTATACATCCATCTCTTCCTGGCTGTAGGAAAATCTCTTGCTTCATTCAACTTGATGGTTCCTTTTCTGATAGGTTAGCAATGGCCATAGAGTAGTCCTCTGCCCTCTCATTTACCTTGTTTAATTTAAAGAACGTTATTAAACAGGCATTGCAAGGCGGCAAGGCATTGAACTTTGGATGCTATGGGAAACTAATCCTCTTTTTCCTTTGCAATCACTTAGGTTGGCTGAACTACCCATTAGAGAAGATAAGATTCTGGAGGTGTTTGGAGAACATTATCCAAGCAGTTACCGGAGAGAAGCCAAGAGCCGATGACATGAAATGGGCTCAGAAAATTAAGTAACTTTTGCCAGCCTTCTGCAATCCTTAACTTGTTGCCAATGTTGTTTTTTTAAACACAAAGCCATCAGCCAAATTCAAGACCTGCAAAGAAATAACAGACTCTAAAGCACAAACTAAAAAGTGCTAACAGACTGCAATGAAATGAACTAATTCTTAAAACAATACTTGAAATGGAGATGATTACTCTTACTGAGCACCTTTCTGTTTGGCCATGTCTGCTTACATCTTAGGAAGTACTTCATCACTGTGTCTCAAAAGGCTATTGGGCAAGCCAGAAGGCAGGACAGTCACTCCATTGGTACTTGGTGGCGTAGTAAACATGTGTTGTATCAACATTATTTAACACTTCAAAAATAGCTTGTTGCCTAAGACCTATAGGGAGAATGGTGACAGCAGTGTGTCACTGTGTGTTTGAGTCCAAGTACACTGCATGAAAACAGTGTGTCAGAATAATGGAAGCCTATAAAATAATCGCTATTCAATGCACTTAGTAGTGCTCTATTATGTTGAATTGAATTGATCTAATGTGGGACAGACTTTGGGAATCTTGCTCCACCAGTGGGCCACAAATCCTCAAGTGTCTTCAGTTTCCCTTCAAATAAAGTTGTTCTACTCTCTACGTGGAACTGAGCTGTTTCTGCATAAGCCTTCAACTTCTGAAGCCTCTGAGAAGAGGGAGGGTACCCAGTACAACTCATGCCCGCGTTTGTTCATGCAGAGTGCTCGCTGATGAGTCTTCTGTTCAGTGTTCCCTACCCTGACAATAAGTGTTTAAAATAGTTCTAGTATTGGGCACATTGCAAATAGCTGTATTCAAGAGCTCAAGGTATCAAATTGTAATGTTAGAAGGGAAATTGTCAATGACTGGTGTTTTGTTCTTCTTTTTTTAAGGTGCTTGCTTGTTTCTGTAAATAATATGAAGCCTTAATCTCTTCTGGTGTAATGGAATAATATTTTAATGTGATGTTTGAATGTATATAATATATTTATAACAAAGCAGTTGGATAATACTAATCATGTTTGTTAAGTCTTGTTGCTGTTCTTCATTCATGCATTGTAAGTGTTAAGTCCAAGAACTTGATCACTGGTTGCAAAATGCTTCATGCTATTCAAACCACCTAAAACACTTTGCAGCCTGTTACATCCTCTTTAGGTTGAAGTGATCAATTGCTCTCTAAGAGCTTGACACTATATTAGGCCAGACTTCAACACCTTTCAAGAAATGCAATTAATTCTGCTTTGGATGCTAAGGAGTAACTGCTGGATTGGGGAGGGCAAAGTTCCCCATAGAACATCCAATGGGTACTTTATCATGTTAATGTTACTTGGACCTTGTTGAATTCCTTCCTGAATGAAAACTTACAGATGGTCAAATCTAAGACTGCTTTGCCTTCCCTAGTTGTAAACTGTGTTGAATACAAACTGTTCCTGAAGAGCACGGTAAGGTGGTTTGGAGACATAGGTTTAGATTAATCTTGTTCCTGATGGACCACAACTTCTGAAAGTGTTGGAACTTGGCAACTCTCCTCCAGTGGAAACTGCTGGATGCGGATGTGTCTGAGCTGGGTTCTGCAGACCAAAATCAGAGTTGTACCTTGGTTACGAAATATTTAATGTGCTTAAATGATTCAGGCCCTTAGAGTGGTTTGCATTGGAAGGGACCTTGAAAACCATCTAGTTCCAAACCCCTTGGAGAACTTTATACCATTACATGAAAATTGTCATTTCAGTTGTCCCAGTTGACATCACATCTCTGCATAGCTCTGACAGTAAAGAACATCTCCACTGAAGTGTTTATAGGAGTCTCAAAACGAGTTTAGTTGAAAGTGGAGGGAGAGGAAGAAATACTGTTAATTATTGCCTGCTGCTTCCAGATCTGGGCACTGAAGAGGGGTGGTTCTGTGCCAAACATGCTGGCACAGTTGTTCTCAGTAGCTTGAGCTCTACTTGTTTTGACTTCCAGGCACTGAGAATTTGGTGTTACATGAAAGAATTGGTATGAATATAAATTTGGGTGGGAAGAAAGGAAGTTAGTGTGGCAGTCATTACTATGAATCAGTGCAGTTAGTTCTGTTAATACTTGCTGTTTGTGGCTGTAGCTTACTTTAAAATCCTTTGGTGTAATAATGTTGGTGAGAATGCAAACTACAATGTGTCCAGAGCCAAAGAATGCTTCTCCTTCCTCTACTCCCCTTCCAGTGTGGGTGTCCTGCAGTTTAGATGTGTAGGAGTAGGAAACAATGTCTATTGCTGTGAGTACAATGAACTGCAGTGGTTATTTCTGTTACCTCAACAGCAGTTAGGTTCACCAGTGCATCCATCTTGAGACTCCCATAATCCATATTCTAACAGATTTGTAGCCATCAGTTGTCTGTTCCTCCTGCCCTCATCCCTTTCCTCCCCTTTTCCTCACCCTCAGCCCCAGTTTAAGTTAGGTAAACCAGTGTCAAAGCCCAGTACAGAGCTGGGTGGATGCTCAGGGGCCCTGTGTAGAACAGCCTGAAGCTCTAGGTTGTTTGAGGGCACGTCTGGCTGCAAACTGAAATGCCAAGTGAACAGCAGTGCTGCAGTAACCAATGGGTCTGAAGCACAGGAATTACTAGAACTTCAAGAATTAGAATTTCACTTCAGGAGTGCTGTTATAGGCAATTGCTGTTGCCCAAACCTCTCTCAGCAACCTGATCTGTGGTCTTCCTGGAAACACATCTGAGCTGCTAATACCAGTGGTGGCTGGGACTTTCAAGCTGTTAATCTTAATTATGAGAAACGGGGGCAGCTGTTAATCTCTGGATGCTGTTTTCCATGCTGATGCTGTGCTCCACTCCTGAGGCAGCTCTTGCCCAGAGTGACCCAAGGTGACCGACGTGGCTGGACCCTCCCAGGGTCCTGTCTCTACATCACTGTTCCTAAGACAGCGACCTGGGGCATGGCCCTGAGCAAGTTCTGGTTTTGTAATCCTTGCTCTTTCCCTCCCTGCTGTGAGTCCAGGTAACACAAAGCTTCCTGCCCCTTGGAGGACCAAAGATCAAACCAAGGTATTAGTGAATACCTTGGTCTTCAAGCTGGCTTCTGGAAACTGTTCCACCCCTTTAAAGTAGTGGATGCTTCCACAGAATCAGTATGGCAATTCTGGAGCAAAAGGCTGTCTGGCTCCCTCTTAACATATGTAAATCTGGCTAAAGATAAATTTGTCTTAAGTTAATTAGGAACGGATTAGAGCTAAAGTAGAATAAGAGACTCCTTTTAAACTCCACAGGCATGGCCTGCATTACAGTGTAAATGCTTTTGAAAGTGGTTTTAATTCAGTCTCTCACCTCTACAGAAGGATGTGGTCAGGCTCCTGCTCACAGGAGAAGTCCTTCTGGGCTTTCAGCTTCTCCCAAGTCTGTAGTTGCCTTCCAAGGAGCTGGCTACGTGTGGCCGTGCAGGGGCCTACCAGGAGTAGGTGTATTTCTCTATGTGTAGGTCTGGGGATTCACCTGCATGGGGAAGCATTGCACTCTGTGGACAAATTACTGCAATGTGCTTTAAAATCCTGCTCAGCCGTTTCTTAAAGCAGTGTTCAGGACAGCCGGATGGGTTTGGGTTTGCTGTTTGCTTTGAAGCTCAAACTGCTCAGCTTCCTGGTGCCTCTCGGCTTCCAAATGTTTCGATTTGCTGCTGGAGCAAGTTATCAATGTTCTCTCTCCTCGTCTGTAGCTTTAACTCTGTTTGCTGCCTCCGTGCAGTATTGGGGACCAACAAGAAGCCCAGCTCAGAGGCAGCATTTGCTGAACAAAGGTGAGGCAGGCACCATGCAAGGAAAGAAAGCATTGAGCCAGCCTGAGGACCACGGTGGAGATAGAAGTGTGTCTGGTGTGGGTTTGTCCCATTTAAGAAAGGGGTTAAAAACAAGGTTAAGGACTTGTCCTGCGTCAACAGCCGTGCAACACACAGGCATCAGACTTGCCTATATGAGATAGGGCCAAGATGTTTGTCTCAGGTGCAATGTCTGTCCGTCTGATGTCCTCCTGGAACTTGACTAGCAGCAGGCGTAAGTGGAAGGGGAGCTGTGGTCGGCAGGGGGTTAAACCAGTCCCTCACCTCGCCCCCTAAAGCTCCCGATACCCATTTGGAGCAAGAAGATCTCCATCCGCTTGACACCGAGCATCTCTCCGCATCGCTATGGGGTGTGCGCGGCAGCGCGGCCTCTGCCGGGGCTGCTACCCATCGCCAGGCCGGGTTTGCTGAGCTCGGGTGCCACCTCGCGGCTCTGTGCGCGCCTTCTGCGGCCGCGCTCAGCCCCGTCCGAGCCGCGGCGCTGGAGCTGAAGGAAACGAAACGCAGGCGACAGCGGAAGCCTTGCTGGGTTGAAGCGGCTTCAAAGAGTACCTGATACAGCCAGCGCCTTGCCTCTGGCTGCTGCTGACAGCTGCGTGTGTTAGCGCTGGCTTAAATGAGCAAATGGCTTCAAATGTAAGGGGTCTGCAAAACATTTTGCTTTGTAATTGTTATGATGTCTTGGGGCACAGTTTTTGGATCAGGTGTTGCAAGACAAAGCAGAATTCATTTTCCTCCTCTTTTCTTTTTTTATCTTTTTTACCCCCCGTCTTACTACTGTTTTAACTGGAGAAAGTGGGACATGTGCTGCTGGTTAAAACACAGCACTGTACTGATGTTCCTGATGCCTAAGGAAATCTTCATGTTTTGGGGACAGCATATACATCTGTCCTGTGTTCCCATTGTTTAACTCAGGCAAACAAGCAAGTGAGAAAACCTGCAGTGGGAGTTTGCAGCTCATTAGACAGCAGAGAATCTACACCAGCCAGCAGCGTTATAAACACATTATAAAATAAAGATTCAAAGTGCTGAAAAAGCTTTGCCAGGAGCATGCAACTTCTCAAGCTTCAAAAATCCACATGGGGGAATGTGTAATGTCCCTGCCCATGGCAGGGGGGGTTGGAACTTGATGGTCTTAAGGTCCTTTCCAACCCTAACTATTCTATGATTCTATGTTTCTTCTGGATTCATACTGTCTGGTTTAGGCCAGAAGGTGTTTTTCATAGCTGTGTATGAGACACGAAGGAGGCAGTGTGTGTGGTTGTGTCCACGTCTCCCATTGTACAAGGAGGCTCCCTGGGCCCCTGCATGTCTGCACTGCTGTGCTGTGCCCTGGAAGTGCCCCCCGTGCAGCAGCCCTCACCCTGTACCCTAGGGCCGAGCTGCGGCAGCTACATCGGGGGCTGGTGCACGTCTGCCAGTGTTGGAGGGCATCAAATTGAACTGCCTTGCTCCAGGTCAAAGTGCTGGGCTGTGTCCTGCGGCCTCCCTTTGCTGAGGTTGTGATGCAAATGCACGAGCAGCATCAGAGTATTACAAAGCGGCTGTGAATATTTGAAAGCAGTAGGAGAGCTGATGCTGCTGTGCTCTGGCTGTAATGAGCATAGCTTGACAATTACTCATATTAATTACATTGAGTTTTATGGGCTGTTCAATGCTTGAGTGCTCTGGTGTTTCAGAGCTCCCCTGGGGGCTCGCTGGGGTTCTTTTCCCAAGGGTTTCCAGCTGAGGCGGGCAGAGGCAACCCCACCTCCGGTCCCCCTTCCGGCCCCAGGGAGCACACCCGCCCGCGCGGCAGAGCTCTGCAAGCTCACTGCCTGTACCACAGAGCGATCCGTGCAGCTCTCTAGCCCCGCCCACCGCGGCCTCCTCTTAGCGCGCCCGTCCGCGCCGCGCCCTCGGCGCCGTACTTCCCGCGTTGCGTTGACGTGTGGCAGGGGGCGGGGCTCCGGCGGCAGCGGCGCAAGATGGCGTCTACCACGGGTGCGGGTGAGCGGGCGGCGGGGCCGTAGGGCCGCGGGGCCGGGGGCAGCGGCCGGGGCCGCTCCTCGCTGCGGGGCAGTCACGGGCAGTGCGGGCGGCGGTGCGGCAGGCTGCGGGCGGCCCGGCGGGGCGTGTCGGGGTCGGGGGGGCAGCGGCGGACGCTAGGCCGGGAGGCGCCCGGGGAAGGGGCGAGGGCGTCGGCGGCCGCGGGGGAAGGGGCGGCGGCGGCGGAGGGGCTGGCCCGAGGGGCGCGGCCCGCAGGGGTTTGGGGCCTGGCCGCAGTGGTGGGGCCGGGCCCCGCTTCTAACCCGCCGCTACCGGGCGGGCTCGGCCGGCGCCTCCCCGGGGGCTCCCGAGGCCTCGCGGTGGGAGCGGCCCCGACGGGGCGAGTCCGGCCCAGGAGGGCCCTGCGGAGCCGGCCTGGCCCGGCGGGAAGCGAGCCCCGGCGCTCTGTGTGCCGGCTCCGGGAAGTGGCCCTGGGGCGGCGCGCTGGGCCCTGCGGCCGGGTAGGGACCCTTCACCCGGGTCCGGAGCCCTCGACCCGGCCCGGCCGTTCGGGCCTGGGCGCTGTGAGCCGCAGAACGAACCCGGAGCGGCGGCTTAAGCCTGGGCTCGGCACCGCAGGGCGGCAGGGCTGGCTCCTTTTCTGCGGGTGAGCTCCGTGTGCTCGGAGTTGGCCCCCGGTTCCTGTTCGCGGTGATCGCTGAGCCGGTTCTTAAGTTACGTGCGTGAAATCGGCGGCTTTAAAAACCTTATTCATTAATAACATCTTCCTGTTACATCAGAGGGATGGAACTTCCTTGTCAGGATGCGTGTGCTTCCAGAAGTCAATATATATCTTTTTGCCTTTAAAATTGCTTCTTGCCCGCTTTGAATAGTCACAGAAATCCTGTGTTTGCACTCGGCATCACACACTAAACAGAAATACTGCAACTAGATCTGGAGTGGGGGTTTCTTTGCTGACATCATTTAATGAACTTAGATCGAATAAATTAGTTTCACTTCTGTTTAGCCTGTTTCATTTTCCTGTTTTCATAAGGCCCATATGGGGTTTTCAGTGTGCTACTGTAATACTTGTGTTAAAATTGCTTCCTCTCAAGTTTGAAATCACCAGAAGATTTCTCTTGAAGATATAACAAAATATCTTGCAGTTCTTTTTTAATAGATAGGTCTCTGTTGATGACAAGTTTCAACTTTTAAGAATAACCATCACAATGCAGATAACTTGTAGTAATCAAGATTATGAATACAGGCTGCAAAATGCAGTGGATGCTGTGCTGAGAACTGTGCTTTGCAGACCTGTGTTTGAGCACAAGCTGATGGCGAGGTGTTGGAACACTTGATTAAAACACACCACAAATGTAGTGGAGCCTTCTTCCCCCTCCGGTGTCACGTTGTTCTGGCTGCCACACTTTCCCAATAATCCTCTCAAGCTGCTGACTTTTCAGTTTGTTTGGCTGGAGGAACAAGGCAAGTGTTCTATTGTTTAAGCCAGTGCAGCTTCATGGATTAGTTGTCTGAGTGGTCGTGGAGGGGTATGTGTGGAAAGGGGCTTGGACTGTGGTGGTGAAGCCCAAAGCTAGTCCTGTGCACAGCTTTTCTTCTGCAGCCAGTGGTCTTTGTGATAAGCTGCCATTAACCATCATCTGCTAGCCACATGGTGTCTTTTGGATCGCTTCCTACTACTGCAGGGATTTCTGAAAGCTGTCTCTTCAGTGCTGCAAGTGTGAAGCAGTACACAGCCAGGCAGATGTGGGTAGGGGCATTGGTGTCTTGTGTCTGCGGTGTGGGCATTTGACAAGCGCTGCCGTTCAGCTACCCGTGAGATCCTGAGTGTTTATCTGCTGCTGAGGAGACTGGGGTGGAGAATAAATCAGTTGTGACTTACAAACATGTTGCAGTAACTGAACTTTTGCAGTAAACCCCCAATTCAGTCCAGGAGAACCTTCAGGTACAAACCAGCATCTTACACTGAGCCTTAGAGCCTTGTTCAGCTGTAAACCATGGGCTGCCTTACCAGCAGTGGTCTGGGTTTTCTTCTTGTATTAGTAAAGGATGGAGATTCTCTTGATAAAAAGAACAACATAGTGTCCAGTTACTGATGGTGGTGGTGGTACTGCAATGCAGTTTGTACTGTTCCCTCTTGACACTGCACTGAAGGCATTGCCCAGCACATACAAATAACACCACCTTGTTCTCCACCACTGTTCACTTCTCTGTGGGCAAGTAGCTGAGTAGTGTTTTTACTCAGATGTAAAATAGATTTTGCTAATACTTGTTTTGTGGAACCTTAATTTATTCATAGATGCTGATAATAACCACATGAATATGTTTGATACCATGAGTTCAGCAAAGGAGCTTAAACAGAGGTTGAGGATGGAAAATGAGTCTGCGTTTAAAAACAGCTACTGACCCAGAGGAAGAAATGGTAACAAATGTCTATGCAACTTAAGGAAGTCATAGGGCTGGTGCTGGGAATCAGATGAGAAAGACAGATATTTGTATCTAATAAACAGGTAGAAATAATTAACAGGATAAAACCCAACCCTCGCCTGGGAGAAATGTTATGATGCAGGGTCCAGCAGTATCAGTTGCCCCGCAGCAGTGGGATGGGGAGCAGAATCAGGAAGAAAGTAAACCCCATGGTTTGGTGTAAGAACAGTTTAATAATTATAATATACTACTACTAGCCACAATAATAATAATGAAAAGGGAAATAACAGAGAGAGAGAAACAAAAGATCCCAGCCAACTAACAAACAACAATGAAGCACAGTGCAGTTCCTCACACCTGCTGGCTGAAGCCTGGCCTGTCCCGGAGCAGTGATCAGCCCCTCCTGGCTAACTTCCCCCAGTTTATATACTGAGCATGATGTTCTATGGTATGGAATACCCCTTTGGCTAGTTCAGGTCCTGGCTGTGCTCCCTCTGTGTTCTTGTGCCCCTCCTCACTGGCAGAGCATGAGACTGAAAAGTCCTTGATCACGGTAAGTGCTATTTAGCAAGAACTAAAACATCGGTGTGTTGTCAGCATTATTCTCAGACTATAGCCAAAACACAGCACAGCTACTAGGAAGAAGATTATCCAGACAAAACTTATACAGAGAGTTCTGCATTGCTGATGATGTGTGATTTCTGCACATACAATTAAATATTTGATAAAAAGGGTTGACTTTAATCATTCTAATAAGGCCCTTCATGGGAGACTACAAACACTCAAACTGTAAGTTTATGTCTATCCATCCTTCAGACTGAAGTGTCACGCAGAAGCACTCAGCTGGCTCGGGTGCCAGAGATGATCTACCTGAGAGATCCAGGGCCTCTCAGAGGCTCATGCACCCCATGGCCCTGCAGGGAAGTTGAGCTATGTGGAGTCTGTGTTGCAATTAGACTACAGGAGCTTGCTCCACATACTCTAATATCATGATGGGTCAGATCCTGACCATGCTGGCCTCTGAAGTCCTGTTTCTCTAACTTTCATCCTAGAACAAGTTTAACGATTTCTTTCAACCCACTTTTATCTCACAGGCCTGTTTAGGGGGTCTCTTGCAGGGCTGTGGTAGATACTGTGCTTACCAACAGGCTGGATGCACTGAGCAGTAAAATGATATCCCCAGATACAAGTTAGGCAAAGTCAGAGGAATGTGAAGAACTACAGAAGGGTGATTCATTAGGTGTACAGTCACGATAGTGCTAATTCGTGGATCTTAATACTCCTAACAGAGAGAGCACAGCTCAGTTTTAGTACAGTGTATTAAAAGTATGCATTTATAGTTGTTGAGACACCCATAACATTACTGTGAACTCAAATCTATGCTTGCAAAAAGCAAATGCAACATTACAGTGAGAAAGAAGCTGCATATTGAAGGGTATGGAAGGTGTACCTGCCTCTGCAAATGGACCGTGATGTCTCCTTTGGAGGGCACTGCACACAATAGTCACTGTTATCTCAAAACAAATATTGCTAGCCACTGAGTACTTTCTAAGTCTGTAAGTTAAATACTCAAGGGTAGGGAAAAAGTAATTGCAGAGAAAATAGGAAGATAAATTATGCCTTCTTAAATGAGATAGACTGTAAGAGCACAGGAAATAGCAGGTGCAGGAGATTAAATAAAAAAGTAAATAGTTTAAGGTTTGCAAGAGGATACTCAGTTGAATCTTTTAATATATAATGATATAAGTTACATAACATATCTGAAAAACACCATTCTGCCTGAGAATTTAGAATGATTTGTTATTGTATTAAATATTTAAGTAGCTAAGAATCATAGAAGGTATACTGGCAGATAAGGTGTGTGAAGGTCAGGATTGTCAGGTTGTGAGGATGATTTTCAACTATTGCAAGTCAAGCTGGAATTACTCTCTCTGCACCTACTGATGAGTGTGTGTGCTTTCCTCCCATGTCTGACCTGGGCCAGACCCAGAAGCAAGGCCCAGCAGTGTGCATCCTGCCTCTGCCCACCTGTGCTTAGTTCTGCTGATAAAACTGTTCTGAGCAGGTAACGCTGCCTTAGTCTGTCAGTGTGGCATCTTACTCTTCAAAGCCTGTCTGTGAATCAGTGAGCCTACTCATGCACTCGCCTCTTGGTGGGTGGTGTGAGTGTAAGAAAACTTAGCAGTACTTTGTGATAGAAGAGGCAGCTGGAGGAGAGTGCTGGGTTCTCAGTCAGTGATATCCGTTTCTTTCCGCAATGCCAAGAGGAGATGGTGGGGTTTTCCCTCTTGAGATTTCGTGTAAAGATTTTGTCCAGGATGTTAGTTCAAGGTGACTTATTCTCTGGAGTAACTTCTAGCTGAGCTGGTAATGTTTTGCTTTTCACCTGTGATAGAAGCCACAGAATGCATCTGACTTTAACTCTTCTGCATCTGGTAAGATGTATTTGGCGCCAGACCTCAGTGATGCTGCTAGTCTGCCTCAGACAAATGTTTTAACATGATCTCTTTCCAAGTAAAGTGCTTAAAGTGTTGAAAGACAGAACCAGTTCTCTAGCCTACACAACAGAAAACACTTCAGTTTGTTTCAAGTGCTCAGGAAGCTATTTTGGATCTGCACAATAACTCAGTACCTGTCTGTGTTATCAGAGTGGAAATCATGACTCTAAAGATGATGCAAGAAATCTGAAGTTCCTGCCTCCTGAGAGTTTTTGTCACAGTTGCTAAAAGCCTTTTATTCAGTTTTAAATATTCTATCAGTTCAGAAACTTTCTATACCCCTGGATGAGGAATGGTTTTCTTATTTCTTCACAGTGGCAGTGCTGCAGGGGTAAGCTGTCAGATTTTCAGGAGTTGCAGTCTCTGCAAAAAGATGAGAAATATACTGGAAAAGATGGAATTACGGCTTAATATCAGATACACAAAAAACAAGCAATGGAAGGGGCTTTAATGTATTAAGCAACAGAGGTGTTAAAAGCTATTGGATTTCAGCTCACCTGAGTTACTGTAAACTGGGAGCTAGTACAGAAGCAGCTAAAATTGGCCTGAAAGGGCATTTTGATAAGTTGCCTGTTACCAGTGAAGATGTCAAGAAATCTTCAGCAAAACGAGGGTTCCCCTCCTTAGAGCCCCATAGTGCATTTTCTGTGTGCTTTGCTGGGCCATGTGTTTGTCCTTTAATCCTGAAGAGAAATGCTTATAACTTGATTTCACTTTAGAAAGGAAAGAGAAATGCATTCCTGAAGTTTTTGAGGTGTGTTTTTTTGTTCTGCAGACATTGATGAAAACGTTTCAAGTAGAGGATCTACACTCAGAGGCACGTTGTCCACCTTGCTTCATGGTGCTGTGTTCAGCTTGCTAAGGTTTCTGTGAATATGGAATTGCTTTTGCTATATAACTGGGGAAAATGGAAGATTAAAAAGTATGGTTTGTCACAGAGTGTTGATTGTAACTTGTTAAAACCAAATTACACACTTCACATGGATGTAGATTCAAGATGGGAAAAACCTCAGGCTGGTAAACTATCGTAAGACACATTCAGTTGTATGTCTTTAGTAGTGCTGTGATGTAAAGTAAATCTGAGTGTGCTTTAAGGACTTTAAGAATCCAAGCTGGCGTTTAACTGTCTTCCAGGAATAATTCTGTTCTTTCCAAGTGCAGCACTTTCCTTTCTGAGATTGACTGGACACAGTCAAATTCCTCGTGTCCTCATTTCAGCTTGCTGTCTCAGTCTTGCAGCTCTCTGCTTAGCAAGCAACTGGGTTGTGAGGAGTTCTGGTGGTGAAGGCTCATCGTTACTGGTCTTGCCTGGCAGCACGGGTATTAGGTGGAAACAGAAGATCCTGATTCTGTTTGAAAGCTGAAGAGGATGTCATCCAAAACCTAACAGTTTCTTAAGTGGAACTTTGAACTCTAAAGTACACATCCTCACTTTCTGGGAAACCCAGTGTGTGTGGTTTAGTTTTGTTCTCTGGTTTTCCATAGAAATAGTTCATGAACTTTTTGTAACCGGTGAACTAGTGTGCAGGGCTGAGGCTTCACAAATGCACCTTTACTAAAAGGTGAGCTTTCGGAAAGACTGCACAAACCTGTGTCATTGGAGATCTTACCTTGTCAGTACAGTTATCGTTTAACTTCCATAGGTTTGCTGTTGCAATTAATAGTAAATACCTTCTTTTGCTTGGAAACGCTTTTTCAGTTCCATTTCTGCAAGTGTTTCTCTGTGGTCAGGGAAGCTGCAAGTGAAGCAGTTTTCTAGATATTACTGTAATTTTTGTTTCAAAGGAAACTGCTATTTGAGAGTCTTCTTGAGCCATAGCAAAGGCTAAATTAAAATGCATAACAATGTACTTTCAACAAACTGATTACTTTTTAATTGCCTCTTTATTTAGGTTTTCTTGTGTTAAATGAAGGACTCTTAGAAAAACAGGTTGGTTTGGTTACTGCCTTGAAAGTCTCCATTGCTACGCTGAAAAGATTATGCAAGGTATTTACTGGAGGGTGGGAAGATGACTTGTAGTTGACTCACGGTTGTGTCAGCTGGTGCAGGACATCTCCCAACTCTGAATCTGCCATGGTTTAGCCATGGAAAGATTTACCAAATAATGTGTATGCCTAGAAGAGGTCACTTTCTAGGAATCTTGGTGGAGAGCGAACATCAATGATGATACATTTGCATGCAACCACAAGTGATAAAGCTTGTGTGGTTTCTGAGGTTGGGGTCCCAGTGGGATGTGGTAGCTGACCATGAGTGCTGCAGGCCATTGCAAGTGAAGAGGAGATGGGGTTGGCTTAATGGCTTCATGCATCTTTCCAGGCTGACAGAAGGGTAAATCTGGTCTTTTACTCTGCCTTCCTTAAGGTTATTTGGAAATAATATCAAGCTTTTGTGATTGTATGGCCATAGTCTTTTACATGGAGATTTGGTTTTATTCCTTTTGAATCTCCTGAGAAAGTGTCAGCGAGGAGCTGAATTCCTATCCTTGATATGACTCTGAACTTGCCTTCTGTAGTGGCTGAGGTGCTTCTCTTCTGTTGCACCTCTGAGCGTTAGCACAGGGATAAAACATTTCAGAAGGCAGTGATGCTGTTGCAGAGGGTGGTTTGTTGTCAAGTGACCAGTCATCTCTCATGATAATTTTATTTTCTGTGAAGTGCATAATTTGTTTGACATTAAATTCTTCTCTTTTGGCACCTCCTTTTGCCACTCATGCTCTTGTAGTGCTCACAAGTGAGCAGTTACTGTGAAAGTAGGAGTAATTTATGTTAACTTTTTCCATGTGATAGGAGCCAGTGCACGATATGACTAGCTAGCTCTCTGTAGACCTCAGACGTGTCAGAACTCTACCATCCTGGTTGATTCTTGTGGCTCTGATTCATGCTGAATCACAGCAGCTGGATCTGGGGAGGGCTCAGTAATAAAGTGGCCTTCTCTTCCTGTAAGGTTGTAAAGCCAAGCTGAGCTCTGGTTAGCAAATGTCACAATTAAAGCCGCCTTTCAACCCTGCTTGTGGCCTTCTCAAATATACACGTGATGATGTCATTTGCAATTACATGATCGCTTAATTTTCTTCACATGGGATTCCTGCCTCCCTCTGAACAGGGTGCGTGATGCTCAGAGGGAGGGTGGACTGGCAGTGGGGTTTTTGCCTCCATTAATGTGTGGCCTGTGTGCGCTTACCATAAAGCTGATTCCTGCTGGGTTATTTGCTTTGGCCTAAGTAAATATCAGTAAATTGTCTTTGAACCACTGGTAAATATGGAGAGATATTATCAAGTGCTGAAGCACAGAGACTGAGGATGTTTGTTAAGCATCACGATGTTGTGGTCCACAGAGAGCATTTTTTGGCAACAGGGCACATTCAAGGCAGGTCTTTTGCTGGCTTCAGCTTATTGCATCTGTGAGTGGGGACAGGTTCAGGTTGAGTTTCTAATAATAACCAGGATGGTTTCCTTTGCGGCATCACCTGCATTGTTGAGGAGCTCTGTGTCAGACCCAAGGGTGGAGTTCACCCTCCAAAAGGACCTTTTGTTGTCCTCCTTCGGTGGCTGTTTCTTTCCCTAGGTGCCAGCAGGCAGGGCTGAAACCCAGACAGCAGCTCCAGGCATCGCAGCAGTGAGTCATTCTCCATCACCAGCGCTCCCATGTATCCACTGCTGCAGTAGTGAAATAGGTTGTGTGTCAGTAAAGGTGGAACCTTGCCCTTCAACTCTTACTCCAGCTGTTTCTGTTGTCCCCTCTATTGGAGGTAGACTGCTCTCTTCTCTGTTTCCTCTAGCTACAGCATGGAGAGCTTTGGGAATGAAGTTAAAAATGGGGTGGCTGATCCTGATTCAGATATGAGCTGCATACTTGGATCTTCATGTGCCTGAGGTACACAAAATACACAGTGTATGATTTTTAAGACTTGCTGAGAGGGGAAATGCTGGAGCTTTTTAAGTGGGGGAAGCAACAGTGATTCCCAAGAGGTCATCTTACCCCACTGATGGTTTGGGACTTGGTTAATCTTATGGGGATGGCTTCACCAGCCCCAGTTGACTCATTTCCTTTTGCAGCCGAAGATTGGTATTACTCAGCAGCCATGGTAACAGTGCGGTCTCACTGGGAGTTGAAGATACAGATTTGGCATGGAGTTGTGTTTGAGTTGTGCTCTGCAGTCCCCAGATGTGTGGTTTGGTATAGCCAGTGCATGTCTGGCCTTTTCTGGTCTTCTTTTGGACTCCAGGTTTCTCTTCCTACAGCTGTATTACTGAATAATGCTTCCTCGGGATATTCTTGAACTTGTTATGTTAGATGTGTGTATCAAAATGACCAACTTCCATTGGGTGTACTCCTTCAGGAACAGACTGCTCCAGCATGGGTCCCCCATGGGGTCACCAGTCCTGCAGCAAGCCTGATCCAGTTTGGGTTCCTCTCCCCACAGGGCCACAGCTCCTGCCTGGAGCCTGCTGCAGCACTGGCTTTCCATGAGATCACAGCCTCTTTGTGCATCGCTCTGCTCCCCTGCTGTAGGTGGAGATCTGCTCCACCATGGGCCTCCATGGGCTGAAGGGGCACTCACCATGCCCTGCACCACAAGCTGCAGGGGAATCTGCTCTGGAACATCTCCTCCCTCCTTCACTGACCTTGGAGTCTGCAGACTTGCTTCTCTCACATACTCTCACTCCTCTCTGCTGCTGGTGTTAGACACGGGGGTTTTTTATCCCTTCTTAACTATGCCAGAGGTGCTGTCATCATTACTGATGGGCTCAGCATTAGCCAGCAGTAGGTCTGTCTTGGAGGTGCCTGGCACTGGTTCTGTCAGACACAGGGATGGCTATTGGACACAGAGGTGGCTTTCTTCTCACAGAAGCTACCCCTGTAGCCCTCCTTGATACCAAAACCTTGCCACACAAACCCAATACAAAGGAGAAGTGGTGGCCTAGGCTGCATTCATGGTTTGTGATGACTGAGCTACAGATACCTTGAAGAAGAATGAGTGATTAAGTCCCCTCTGGCCTGGGTTCAAGATCCTTTTTTGCTGCAGACTTAGTGTGTGAGCTTGGATATGTCACATAAGCTCTCTATGCCATTGTTTTCCATTTGTGAGAGGAATAAGAATATTTCCTCTTCTGCTGTGTGTTTTGAGGATAAATGTGCCAACATCTAAGAAGTGCAGAAATTCCTTGATGATGCAGCTCATGAGTACAAAGAATGCTATTGCTGCTGACGAAGCCCACTTAAATTAACTTCAGATTAACTACTGCTTGGAGTTTTATTCGCCTTGAATGGTGTTTTAAAAGCTCTGAGTAAGTTGGGTGCTGTTGAGCCTCTCATTTTTCAGAATCTCCTAAGTTTTTGTGCTATAAATCATAGAGACAAGTGCTAATTAGAGCTCTGTGATACTCTGTGTATCTCTGAATGGAAAGACATTTCCTGTCATTTTACTGCCTGCCCCAATACCTGGCCTGTCATGCTTCTAGTGTGTTTAATTGTAAATACCTTGATTTTGCTTGTAAAATCCAAGATAAATATGAGGATATCCTTTTCATAGTGTTGAAATGTTGTCATTGAAAAACAGGTGCTCTTTTTATGGATTTACCCAGAATGTTTGCTGTAGAATGGCCAGAAGTATCAGGACAAATTACTTTGGGTTCATTTCTTCACTGGATTTCTCAATTCAAAATATTTTCTGATGTTTTTCAGGAGTAAAAGTTCCTCGTAATTTTCGTCTGTTGGAAGAACTTGAAGAAGGTCAGAAAGGAGTTGGTGATGGAACAGTTAGCTGGGGCCTTGAAGATGACGAAGACATGACACTTACAAGATGGACAGGAATGATTATTGGACCTCCAAGAGTAAGTTATGTGCTTAACTATTAAAATAGTACTGTTACTCTTATTTCTCTTCTCCCTTTTCTTCCCTTAATCTAACCACTGAAGCAGAAAACAAAGGAAACACAAATGAGTGAAAAAAAAACCACTTTAGCAGGTGATTTATGTTGAAGGTTCACGTTCCATATAATAATGGGGTTCAGGTATCTGTGTGCCTTTTGCTTTTAATTTGCAATATTTTTAGTACCTTTCTCTGGTTAGTTCTGTTACATGTCTGCTTTATATTTACAGATTCATTAAGACATAACTTTTGAGATTCCAGGATTCTAGTATCCTGTACTCTTGAATACAGCAAGGTTTAAAATCCTTCGGCTAGTGAGATTACATATGGAGCTAATGTAGGTAAAATGTGGATGTTTTGTCCAGTACTGCTAGTCTTTCTGCTGTTTCTTGTTGAGTTCATGGGTTGGTTTTTATTGCAGCAGTACTGACTTGCTCTTGTAGAGTTTCAGCTAACTTGGGAAACTCAAATTTTAATGAATTTAATTTCTTCTCTGAATGTTCTTTCCCAAAGTAGCTTCTTACAATGCTACTTGTCTTCGTGGTGGTATTGTTGCGTTCTCACTCTCTTCTCCCCTCAAACCCTACTAAACTGTGGGTCTTCACTCTGGTAATGAACTTGAGGACTTAATGTGCTTTGTATGTGTGCATGTATTCTAAACCCAAAACTTGCCTGTTGTCTCCAGTTTCACTGTGCATCTCTGTTCTGTGTCTTTAATATCCTTGCCATGTAGTGCAAGTAGCTGATTCTCCTTCCTGCAATAGTAGATACTGTCTTCTGTATCTGGCCTCAGTTTTACTTCCCGGTAATTCCAGTGTTCTCTGTCTATTATAAAGAAACCTTTGCAGATCTTTAACCATGCTACTGCCCTATGTGTTTCCCTTCTGTCAGTTGCCTTTTCTGCTGCATCATGAGGTTGTACAAGAATCCATTACAATGGCATTACATGTGCAGTATTCCCATCCAGAAGTGTTGTTTACTTTTGTGTCTGCCATTGTTAACATATTCCCGTTTTTTATCATTTCATTTGTTTATGGTACCATTTTCTAGAGCAGCATTTGATCCTAGAACATTAGGAGAGTGTTAATGAACAGTAAGACTGAAGAAAGCTCGCTGTGTGCATACACTTCATGGAGAATTTCAGCAACCTTGAAATCTAGTTTAGAAAACTAAATAGAAACTGCAGCATGCAAATAGACATGTGCTGACTTACCAGCAGTGATAGAAACCTGTAGTTCATGTCATACTGCCAACCAAGGCTAGAGGACTATGATGGAAGATGGTTCAGCTGTGCCTCTTTTGTCCCTTCTGACACACTTAAGGACATGGATGGTTTCTAAATGCATCATGCTTTCTTATTGCTTGAAGGCAGTGGGGCTGTACTGGGAGAGATTTTGGGAACTTTGAGTCATTCTTGTTTGATAAGTGGCTGTCCTGCTTTCAGTACTGTTCCTACTTGGTTATATTATTACCATTTTTTTTCTTACTAGGATGTGAGAATACTGGCAATGGGGAAATAAAAATGAAAATCCTATTTCCTTCTGGGTAGAAAGCAGTCACGCTTGAAGCAGGTGGAAGAGTCTTATCGTGGGCATCCCAGAGGGAAAAATGAATCGTGGTGCAGAGTTAGATACGTGCTGCTGCTCTGCATATCCCTGCTACCATACATGGAAGCATCCTTCTCCTTCCCAGACTTTGTGCAGATAGCTTTGCAGCCAGTGATTCATCTTGTTTATACAAGCTATTTAAAAACAGTGGCACTGTCACAACTTCAGCTTTATCTGCACATATTTTATATTGGCTATGGACACGTGCACAGGCAAGGGTTTCCATTCACCAGTCCTCATGTGGTGTGGTTATTGGCAAAGACCCTAAAAACCTGCACAAACCTCTGGGTTCTCAGTTGCCCATTGAACCAGGCACGCTCAGGGGCTCAGCAGACCTGAGCAGAGCTGACAGATGACTTTTCCCCCCAGAACTTTGTCACAGCACTCAGTTTGTCTCTGCCCTGGCTGGCATCTGAAAGGCTGGCTGGCTGAGGTGCTGGGGGAGTGACCAAGAGGTACTGGTGCCAGTGCCAGTGCTGGTTGGAAGCCCCTTCCATCTGCACATGTGAGAAGCAGCCGAGTCAGGAAGTCAGTTATTCAGTTTTTGGTAGTGGTCTGCATCAAAATACTCATTAATATTAAGGGAAATATTAAGATGATCGGGGGTGTAACAGGCCCTTGAGAGGATTGCAAGGAGTTATATATTGTTCTTAAGATCCTGGGGGAGCGTTATGCTCTGCTGCCACAGATGAGGAGGAGCTGCTTCTGGGCTTCTGCACTCACATGTTCTCCTGGATTTTTGCTCCTGGTCACTGCTTTGTGAATTGAATGTTTGTTACAGTGTTGAGGTGCAGGAAATGGTGTCAGAAGCTCTGAACGTGGAGATCTTGCCTGCCTAAACTTCCCCATGATGATCATTTTGCTGTTGTATGCTGCTGCCAGCTTCCTGCATTGCCCAGCTTAGCCGGAGCTCTCTGGCTGGCTGCACTGGCCCAGGACATCATAATGAGTTCCTCTCAGAATGCAGAATAACCTCAACTGTTGCTTCTTTTAGTGACTTTTAAATATTGAAGACTCAGTGTAGCCTTGTAGTCTCTCATCTATATCCATTGTTAAGTTAGTTAAGAACTCTTGATCTAGCGTTTCTATTAGCTGTGAAGTGTGACTGCTGTGGAGACAGCGATAATGGTGTTTAGGATTGGGATGTACTTTGCAATAGGAGGAATTCCCCTTTCTGAGAACCAGCAGGTTGTTTTATGACCAAGA
The DNA here is from genome assembly GCA_002631895.1 of Agapornis roseicollis. Taxonomy (NCBI): domain Eukaryota; kingdom Metazoa; phylum Chordata; class Aves; order Psittaciformes; family Psittacidae; genus Agapornis; species Agapornis roseicollis. The sequence goes on along the minus strand of NDXB01015442.1, from coordinate 72,148 downwards.
AGTACTTTTCAAGTGCAGTTCTAGGGCAGGCAGACTTTAGATAGTTGCCTCACTAACTATAAATTAAAGCTATGGCTTCAGTTTCGAGGAAGAGTCTGGTTAGTAAACTTGTAAGACAAAACTGCTTTATAAAGATTAGCTGAAAAGTAGGTATCTGAGCTATATATGATGATTAAAAGAATCACTTCAGTTGTTGAATGGGAAGCAATGCCAGTTTCATTCCTTGTATGAAAATTGGATGCTTAAAAGACCAGTAGAATTTATTACCCTGAAGAGGTAATGTTCAATACCATTCTGTGATACTCTGAATATTAGAAGATGAACCCAAAACAGAGGCAGTCAGCACAATATCTATGTGGCTGCCCTCATGTTAAGTAGTTAAAATGCCCCTAAAGTAACCACTGTTTTAACCAAATGCTTACTGAACTGCCTCATGTAATTGTTTTCCTCCCTTTCTTCTTCCCTCAGACAATTTATGAAAACAGAATATACAGCCTTAAAATAGAATGTGGGCCTAAGTATCCAGAAGCACCTCCATTTGTAAGATTTGTAACAAAAATTAATATGAATGGAGTAAATAGTTCTAATGGAGTGGTAAGTTTTTTTGTTTCATTCATTTTAACACTGGTTTTGTGTGCATCTTCCAGGTTGTTTTATACTTAAAACTTGCTTAACTGTTTACTGCTTGCTGCTGCCATTTGCCTTGAGGAGAAGGAAAAAAGGGGGTAGGAGGGAAGTAGACATGCCAAGTGTGTTCCAAAATCAAGACGTGGAATTGACTCTTCCTGCCCTTTCGCAACTCACAAGTAGTTGCATCATGCAGAGATTTATTATGCTTTTAGGAAACTGCTTGCTTGCTTCTGCTTGCTTTGGTTTCTCCCAGTCAGATTTCTTAGAAGCTCTTTAGTTGGAGGGTTTGGGGTGGTTTAAGTGTATCAAACATATCAGTTCTGACAGGAATGATCTTTTTGTCTGTTTTAGGTGGACCCCAGAGCCATATCAGTCCTAGCAAAATGGCAGAATTCTTATAGTATCAAAGTTGTTCTGCAAGAGCTTCGGCGTCTAATGATGTCTAAAGAAAATATGAAACTTCCTCAGCCCCCTGAAGGACAATGTTACAGCAATTAATTAAAAACAAAACAAAAACAAAACCATGCCCCCCTTATTCAATTTAAGCTGTCTTCATTTTCCACAGTAGTAAATTTTCTAGATGCATCTTGTAGACCTCAGAAATACTGGAAAGGAAGTTCCCATTCAAAGGAAGCTTTTTCATGAGATACTGTAAATGATACTAATTTTTTTTTGGGGTTTTTTGGGTTGGTTTTTTTTGTTGTCATTTGAAATATAAGTTGTGCTATAACAAATAATCCTGTCGTGTAACCACTGTCCACATAGCTGAACTTCTGCTATCAGGAAAAGTCTATTTAAATTTATTACTGTCAAGACCAGTGTGGCACATCTAACAGAACTGTGAAAGCATCCATCCCACAATCACCTTGCTGTGTGTCTGGCCTGGGGTTTGGGTTTTTTTCTGTCTTTTGCAATAGGGTCGAAGCTCAGGGCTATTTATTAGAGTAGACACAAAGGTTTTTGCTTCCAGTGCTACACTGGGCTTTATGGACTACTAATGGGGATGTGTGCTAACCTCAGTCATCCCTCCCTTTGTGCTATCTCTAGTAAAGGCTGAATGTGACTGTGGGCGTTTTTGGGGTTTTTTATTGTTTTGGTTTTTTTTAATGCCCTGATCTGGGCAAGCTTCCTTCTTCCCTTTGGCCAAGGCATAGATTGTATTTCTCTTCCTGGTCCTCCTCACTAGTGATGTGGGCTTTGGGTGAGGGATTCAGGGTTCTTTTAATCTCTTCCCTCTTCCCCTCTTTTTAGTGGGGATGCTGCTTTCTTTTTGCCCCTCTTTGTGACTCTTCTCACCCCTGGCCAGCAGGGGTAAGCGCTGGGGCAATAACTTGACCTGTTCCCTCCTGCTTATCATTTTGGTTTTGCAACAAATTTAGTCTTCACCAGCCTGGGAAACAAGAGTATCTATTCTGCTGGCAAACATGGATTTCCCCTGGCCCTCCAGCACTGCTGCCACACCGCCAAGCTGGCCACGGCTGATGTTATTAGATAGGCTTTTGACATGGTGAAAAGAGCAGTAATTTACCAGGATTGCTGAAACCTTCTGCTGCTGCCAAACTGTTATGGGGGAAACTGCACACAGAGATTCTGAACACACACTCCAGCTCAAATAGTTGTATTTTGGTGCTTTGGATTGACCCAAGAATGTTAATTAACAAAATACTGCACTTACGTTTGGCCCTTCTAAAGATGTGACAAGTACAGACAAATCAAATAAGTGGTAGATTTTGTTAGGATTCTGTAAGTCTTAGAAGAGAAATCTCCTCAGTGAAGATCCTGGTGCGTACAGCAGATTGAGGACCTTGATTGGCTTTGCATCCTGGCAAATCACTGCCTTTTCTGGTTTACTGTTTCGGACCACTAGCTGCTGAAATGTGGATGCAAGCTTACATACAACCAACCTAGTGTGTCCTGAGTTTTATGAACAAATTCAGTGTTTGTGTAAAAAAAGAAAAGAAAACAAAAAAAAAGGAAAAAAAAAAAGGAAAAGAGTAAAAATGAACACATTTTAAAGCAGCAGCTACCAAGTCAATGAACAATTGATGTTTCCATTAACTCTTTTGAGGAAAATATTAGTTGTAAGGATTTAACATCCTCTGTAATTAAAGTTTAACATAACAGTATTCCATAAGCAGCCTTTTTATTGTATCAGACCATTGCCTGATTTTAATATAATAAAAAGTGTGCATTAATATTAGAAGGCTTTAATTGTATTTATGTTTAGAATTTTAATCCCTTATGGAATTCTTGATTTGTTGGAAGTATCTTCCTACAGATCACGTTTAGCTAAGAGTATGTAAACCGGTGGTGGAAGGCAATTGTCTTTATCCAGCTGCTGCTGCTGTGCCAAGGAGAGTCTTTAGTGTTAGATTAAACCTCAGGCTCCCCTAGACTTGTCAGTTGGTAACGTTACGTGATGCTGAGGAGCTGCTGAAGTGGATTTCTAGATTACATGTGCTGGCTGAAGGTGCTCTGTCATTGCAGTGACCTTTATGTGCTGTGGTCCTGAGGAGATCAAATCCCTGCACAGTTGCATGTTAAACGCTGTCAAGTCCAAGGAGAGCTTCACATCTTGAAACTTCACCTGTTTTGCCTCAAACAGCAAAGTGTAAAAAGCTGACCTCTCCAAATCTGGATATGGAACAGGGCTGTGCGATTTCAGCCATTGCCAAGTGTAAAGCATCTGCACCTCAAGAGGGTTGCCAGAAGGTACTCGTGCATTCACTTGGGTGTTGTGGTGGAACAAGGTTCTTCCTGGGTTAGGAATGGAAAAGGGAATGACCTGTTGTGAAACTTTATGAAACTTGCTGCTGGCTTCTAGCCTGGAATTCTCAGTCCTCTGGTAGCTCAGAGGGTATCTGTGAAGATTAATTCTTTGTCAGCATCATATGTGGGTGTTCATTTAAAATAGCTCGGTATGTGAAGATGTTAAACGGGAATCGGAACAATGCTCGATAATTATAGCATGCTGCTCGATTGTCTCTGTTTTTCAGAGCTGTTCTAAGTGCCCTTGCCCTGTTTTGGAGTTGGTTGGTGCATGTTTGGGGCCTCCCCTGACCTTCGTACCTCAAGTAACAGTTTTAAAACCTTGAAACTGTCCAGTTTGCTCTGCAGGTTGTACAGGTTGGAGCATTCCCCTCTGACCTGGGCTGTGCTGTGCTGGCAAGGGCCATGTGTTGTTAACGTTTGCCATGTGAAGTGGGATGGTACCTGAAAATCAGAAGGGTTCACTCAGAATTTTCTCACCTGGGAGTTGCACTCTTTGAACATGTCAGTGCTGCCTGCTCTGAGCCACATAGGAGTGGTCTGGAAAGCCCTAAGAGTCAGCTTCATAGGATCTGTGCATTGGAGGTTTGCCAGTGTATGCAACCTATGAACTGTGTAGTGGGAGACCTGTCATCCCACAGCTTAGTTGTTTGTTTGAGCTTCAGAAATGAGATGGGGAAACAAAACTGTGTCTTACCTGTATTTATCCTCACTCTAGCAGTGTAAAGGCAAAGTGAAAGCTGATCTCCACTGACCCTCAGCTTATGTCTTGAACCAGGGCCTCTTAATAGGAAAAGATGAAGGGATAATAAATGAGTGGATTGGCCATAAAATAGATGCTGTTCCTTGGTGCTGGTGCTGCTGGAGCAGTGCTTGGAGCAGGGACTGGTTTGAGCAGGAGATGCCCATGCGGATGCCCTTCCTGGTTCCTGCAGAGGGTCCCAGAGCCATCCTTGCACCAAATATGCTGGATATAAACCGCCTTCCTCACCTGCCAATGCTTCCTGGGGATGTGGTGAGAGGTTTTGGCTCTGGCTGTAGTTGTGAGGCGGTAGAGGGAGCTAGCAAGCTGTGCAAGGCTTGGCTCTGAGTAAGGTGCAAATGCTGCTCCATTGAAATGTGGGAATTGTCTTCTTGTGGGAACCACTTTTCACACTTACCCTGAATCAATTCAGTCTTAGAAGGCTGATGATCGCTACTTTCTCACTGTACAGACATGAACTTGCTACGGGGAAAACCAGCACTGCAGTGAGATTTTAATGGTTAATAAAGACTAATTGCTTGCTACTTGATTTGTTGTAATTAAATTAAGCTCTGTGTGTGTAGGGAGTAAATGCTTATATATTGCTTTTCTGTACAACTCCTTGTGGTGCTTTGGATTTGTTAACTTTCTTCCTCTACCATTAGAGAACTGATTTTTAACCCCAAAGGTGTTTTCAGCTGCTGTGTCCCTGGAGTTGGTCAGAGCAGAGCAGAAGGAGCAGCCAGTGAATGTGGCTGTGATCATGGGTCCTGGGCAGACAGCCTGGCCAAAGGACTTGGATGGTTTATCTTAGATCCAAGGCTTGGATGGTTTATCTTAGAGCTGCTTCAGAGCTGTGATGCCAGAGCTCCAATGGCACTGCCACATAAGCAGCATGAAGGGACAGTGTTAAGTTATGCCAGTTCTAACAAGGGAAACAAACCCAACAGAGAGATGCTGTGGGACATGCTCGTGTGCCAAATACCAGCCTTTGTGGTATGCTGCTGGAGCTGTAGGAGCTATCTGTGGCTTACCTTGCCGTTTGTGGGAATTGGCCATTAGGCATTTGAGGTCAGTGCTTTACCTACAGGACAGCATTTCCTACATCAAGAAACAGCACAGTGAATTCAGGGGTGTTTTTCAAGCTGGCACCAGCTTACACTGAAACAAGGGAGTTCCAGTTCTGCATGTATCTGTAGATAAGTCTGCTTTGAGCTCTACCTGCCTGGAACTGAAAGAAGGTAAAGAGAATGTGACAGCGATAATGTTAATACCTAAACTTTGTTGTGTGTTATTTTACATTTAAGGAGGTTTTCCTGATGGCATAGAGTGTTCCTCAGTCAGTGGAAGTTGCCATATTGCATTAATTATTGGGTAGGGTGCTTTCCAAAGCACTCTAACCTTGCTGTTGACTGAGATTCAGGTCCTTTAATAGCTGCTTGTTTGTTCGGTCTGTAGCAGATTGCTGGAGAATGTGCTTAACTTCTAAGCCTGTGAAGAGCCTCAGTGAAGTAAAGCTTGTCAGGCACATGCTTAAGTGCTTTGTTGGACCAGAGGCAGCGCGCTCGGTGTCTGCTGGGACAGACCTTTTTAGCCCTTATTGAGCATCTTCCTCGCAGTCCTCCCTTCTTGGTGCTACGTCGTTGGTGCTTGTGCCTTTACACTTCCCTCAGTGTCACACACACTTTGTTGTAACAGAAAAGCAGAAGACATCGTGGAAGATAAGGAGATAAGCTAGATTCTCATCATCTTACATCTGTGAAGCATCTTGTCACCTTTTCATCCTTATCTCCTTTTAAATAAAGCCTACAGAGGGTTTCCAGAAATGTGGGTCCTGTCCTGATTTTCTGCCTCTCAAGCCAGGTTGGTGATGGCTTTGTCCTGTCTAGAAAGCTCTGTTGTACCTTAATGGGCAATAGGAGGGGAAGATAAATGTCAAATGGTCTGTCTGCAAGTCCCTTCTCTCTCGCTATTGCTCAACATGTATTCTTTTACTTTGGCTTATTTCATTAGCTCTTCGTTCACCAAAGAATGTTTTAGGATAGCCAAAGCTTGAAGTTTCTTTTGGGAAAAGACCCAAACCAAACAAAAAAAAAAGCACAGGATTTTGGGAAAGAAAAGGGAAGCAAGCTTTTGAGTCATCTCCATCAGAAATTATTCTGTTTTCCGTTCCACTTGCTCCTCTTATAAAGCTGCTTTAAAGCCACATGTTAATAATTGGCCTGGTAGCAGTCTCCCGATATATGGAGAACAGGATTTTTGTTTGCCTCGTGGTGGAGGCTTTCTGGGGCAGTTTTGTGCTTGGTTGGTGCTAAGCACAGGCAGAGGGAAGCCAGAGCAGAGTCTGGAGGGCTGATGGCACTGGTCCTGCACACACAGCATAGGGCAGAGTTACGGAGAGATTGGTGTTCTCTGTGCTGGCAAACAGCTGCTTGTGCTCCCCTGGAGGCACACACAGACACACCTTCAGTATTCCTGGAAATTAGGAGTAATACCTTAATGACAGCTCTTTTGTGATCACTGAGGCTGGGATGCTGCGTAAATGGGGCCGGGGTGTGCACAGCCTGCATGTGTCATCCCTGTGCGGTCAGTGGGACTTGGGAAACAGCCGTAGGAGAGAGCAGGGATCTCAGTGAGCTATCTGCCAAACTCCTGTCCCTCCAAAGAGACCTCTTGAATCCCTGGGCTACCAGATCAGCCCTTGTCCAAGGTTAGCAGCCAGATGTTTCTCAGCTGCTTGGCCGGGTTTCCAGCTGAGCCCAACTGAGCGGCTATCCAACATGTAAGTATTAATATAAACATCTCAGAGGCCTCGCCTTGAGCGAGCCATTAAAAACTTCCCACGATACTGGAAGCGGCGCTGGCTTCCTCGGAGAGCATCAGAACTCTGTGTATCACACTGGAATATCCTGTACGGGTCAGGCTGCGGCTGCCACCTGCTCGCTGCGCTGCGCTGGGGCCCGGCCCCCCCCCCCCCTCCTTTTATTG
>NDXB01015442.1:26848-64967 GCA_002631895.1 Agapornis roseicollis | reverse complement strand
CGGCCTGCCCCCCGCTCGGGTGGCGGCGGGGGGGCCCGGCCCCCCCCCCCCCCTTGTTTTAGTGGCGCCAGAGCAGTGTGGTCCCTGGAACTTGATTATTTGTGTTAGCAGATAATTTAGGCCAGAAGGCTGAGAGTGTTCCCTTCCTTCCCCGGGTGTCGTCATGCTTCCCAGCAACGCACAGTCCCGGGCCCTTGGTCCCTGCTCCGCTCACCCCACAAGTACAGCAGAGATGCTTTCAGCATCCCTTCTGCTGAAGGGTCACTGGCCACCCGTTGTAAGCTCGGTTTTGGCTTGGGTGGGCCTGGCAGAAGAGGAGGATTTCATTAAATCCAGCATGTAGAGCTGTGGTTTTAATTATAATGTGTCTTAAAGGAGAAAAATGGGAGGTTTTGATGTGGGGTTCTCCTGAAATATCCCTAATGCCCCCCATGAGCTTCGGTGGTCAAACATGGGTGATGAGAAGTGACCCTCTCTGGTCTCTCACTAATGCAAAACCAGACTCTTCTAATGCTCGCCATCATTTTCATGGAGTTTTATTGCTTTGGTTCTCCAAGGCCTGGCCTGCTCCAGCCCTAAACCAAACACCATTTTGCACCAAAGCTGGGTCCTGCTGGAGGTGCAGGGTGCTTGTGTGCAGATGCTGTTCCACAGACAGGAGTGTCCTGGGGCTGGTTCCCAGCGGATTACTTTGCACCGCGGGGCTGGTGCTGCAGTAAATGAAGGGGTTCACCTTGGTCTCCTTCCTTTTAAGCTGCTGGAGCTGCTAGGGGCAAGATGCAGTGGGAGAGGTCACATTATAAAGGTGCTTTTTCTTACAAAAGGCTTGAAAGCTGCAGGTGTTCAGGGTATGGGCAAAACTGGGGGATTGAACAGAAATAATCCTGTATTTAGGCTGGATTTAGCAAATGTAATTCCAGCATTAGGCTGGCAGGGTCCTCCTGCAAAAAGGGTGGTTTGCAGGGTTGCTTTACTGCAATACAGCTAATGACAGTTATGTGTGTTAGTGAGAAGGGAACTGAAACAAGAGGGACTAGAACCAGAAATGGGGTGAAAGCTGCAAGTGAATGAAATCATCCCTGACAGAGCAAAGGTTCCTGTTGTTGCCTTGGTGAAAGCCTGGATCTGTATCCTGAAAAGCAGCAGTGTGGGAGTGGGTTTTCAGCACCTTCTTGCTTATTAATGAGCATTCAGCTAACAATAAGGTGTGGATTCATTACTCCTTCCAAAGACCTTATTCATGGAGACCACCTGAAGAACACAGCCTTCCCAAAACATCCTCCACTTACTTTACTGCAGTGACATTCAGCAGGGCAGGGTCCTGCTCTATGTGCCCTGTTGCCAACTCTGTAGTCAAAAGCTTGAGCACAGACGCGTTTGAGGTGGACTCTGTGGCACAGAGCAGTGTGGTTCTGGTGCTGGTCTGGAGACAGGAGAGCAGCCATGGGTGTTCATTAGTAGAGGCTGAGGATGGCTGTTGTGGTGGGTGTGAACTGCTCTGGTTTATAGAAGAGAATCAGCAAGTGATGGTGTTAATGAGATGATCAGATCAGCAGCAGTGCTCAGATGATGTGCCACGGCTTGTGCTGTTTCTTGGCTGAGAGGCTTGGCTGCCCCACTGTGAGCAAGGCACTGAACTGAACCTGGCTCATCAGCTCCCACTGTTACTGATGGGAGGCTCTGCTTTGGGCTGTCCCTGCTACCCATGGCCCTTCAGACCACTAAGAGCTTGCTGTGAAGGGCTGAAGGAGCTGGATAATGGGCTCAGTGACTGCTCTTTGGCCAGTTCGGAGCCCTTGCTCTGAGAGGGTGATGTGAAAGATGGATGGGGGGAGCCCAGCCCCAGGCAGGGTCTCTGCAGGGATGCCAGTGTAAAGGAGTGCTTTAGGCCAATGGGTCTTCCCATGTAGGAGACGAGAGGTCTGGCTTTCAGGAACAATTCTAACTTGTACTTCCACAAGCACAGGGTTTTAGCTTTTCTGTCCAGTAACAGCTCTGTGTTTCTCTGTGCCCTGGTGTGAATGAGAGCAGATTGTAGTTTCTCTGCTTTTTAGAGCTTTTTAAGAATGTTGAGTATTTGAGATGCTCTGAACAGAGTGGTGGTATGACCTGGCCCATTCCCAACCATTTAACCCCTGGCTGTGCCTGCTACTGCTCAGCTGGACCCCTGTCCTGGTCTATAGCTCCCATAGTTCAGTTCCTAACCATGGGGTTTTGTTCTTTAACATCATTCCCTGTGCATCCTCTGTAATCCCTGGTGCCCATCCCCACTGTGAATCCCAGCCCTGCCTCTCACCGGGAGGAGAAGGAAAGCCAGCACCTCTGCTCCCAGGGCTGCTCTGCAGGGAGGAGCTGCCCCAGCAGCCCTCTGAAGGGTGCAGCAGGTTGGTCGCTGATGTTCTCACCCCTCATTTTGTGCTCACCAACCCCACCGCAGAGCCTTGCTGCAGAAACCACTCACACAGCTCTGACAGGACACACAGCGTGTGCTGGGTTTTGCTTGTGGCCAGCCAGTCTGCAGCGGTGATGGGTCTGTGAGACACTGCACTCTCATCCCTCAGTGGGAGCCAGTGGGTGCCAGCACTAATCCCAGTCAGAGTCCAGGAGCAGCGGGATCTGGGCCTGGGAGCTGGATCTGTTCCTCTTTCCGTTCCCTGCAGCTTAGCATCCCCAGCTGGGAAAAGGATGCAGTTTGGTTGAAAAGACAAATGAGAAGTTATTTTCCCTCTAGCACAGACAACATTCCTGCGAGCGGGAACTGTCAGCCCTGGGTGTTGGGATGGGTGTTCTCAATCATTCTGTCTCCTTGTATTTCTCACTCATTTTTTACCCATTTTGATTTGTTTTTAATGGCCTTGACACCCTTGTTTATAACAATAAATAGCAGCCCTGTGGACGCAATGAGACTGTTTCAGGTTCAAGTGTTTTTAATAACCTTGCAGTGAGAAATAGACCCGAGCTGGGACGTGGAGAAACCCGATGAAGACCCTGCTGCTGCAGTGAAATACGATTTCGGAGTCGCTGCTGCACAAACAGCCCCGGACAGCGATCGCTTCCCCGCCTTGACTCCCAGCCAGTGCTCTTAGACAAGACTCCCCTTTGTATCGCTGCAAACCCTGACTTCCAAGGGGTGTTCTTGTCTTCCAGACACTACCTGACTAAAGCAAAGGAAAGACAAGGGGGTAGGTGAAGGTATTTCTTTTATTACCAGCCTTTATCTGTGTCTCCGCAGCCCGGCGCATGCCCCGTCCTGAGGTGGAGCTGTGCAATTCCCATCTGGGATATTGCAGTGGCACAAGGAGAAGGGAAAAAGTGACGATGGGCATTCTGAGGCCTCACCCTGTTTAATTAACTAAACCCTCATTAGCTGTTTTCAGTGGTTAAACAGCTTCGAGGGGGTCTCCCTTTGCCAAGGAAAACAGGCAGGCGGGTCCACGGAGGCTGAGCTGCAGGGCTGGCTGCTGGAACACCCTGCCCTGGGTCTGAGGCCGGTATCCACCTTTCAGGAAGACAAGGGTTTGGGTTTGGAGAGCCAGAGGCTGGGAACACAGCCCCCAGGGAAGGGGCAGCCCCCATGGCCAGTGCCAGAGAGCTCGCTGGGCAGCAGAGGGGCTGAGCTCTTGTGGTATCCGGGTCCTGGGGTTCAGGGTCCATGCTGGGAGCCCTGGGGAGGTTTGGATGGGCACCTCCCATATGGCCCCAGCCCCAATGGCTTCTCCCATCTCCCTCTGTAGGGCATGTGCCATGGTTCCCCTGCCTGTGTAGGGGCAAGTCTGGACTGCCCTGCTTGTTCATGATGCTGCAGCATCCCCTTACCCACAGGGCAGAGTCCTGCCCAGATCACCTCCTCCAAGTAATCCCCCCGCAAAGAGATGCTGGGGGGTGATACCTCCTTGGCTGTGCCAGGCCTCCTCAAACCTTCCCCTGCAGCAAGGGCCCTTTTTCCTGAACCTGGGGGCTCTCCTGTAGGTGTTTCCCCTGTTTCTGCCCTTTTGCCTCCCTGGCATCCCTCTCAGGGATATGTGTATTAGGTAGCTGTAGTCATGCCACCCTGTGCTCTGCCTTGGCATTGAGCTGTGCTTTCCTTGTGTGTTCAGGGACAGGGGTTATGATTTGAGCCTGGCAGGATTTAAGGGTGAGAGGTTGGTGATGGTGAGTAGTGGCCTCACTGCTGTGGCTGGTGACATATCCCAGCAGGGAGGGAAGCAGGGGGCACCCGACAACCGCTGTGGCCCTGCACAGCAGCAGGAAGGAAAGGGGTGCACATGGAGCCAGGGCCCTGCTGTGCCGGGGATTGCCTATAAATTATCATTGCATTCATTAGGAGAGATGGAGCCCATCCAAGTGCTCCTGAGCTTGAGCAACCCCAGCCCCTGCCTCTGCCAGCGCCAGGGTGGCCCAGGCAATGGAGCAGCCCCTGGGTACATGCACCGAGCTTTGCACGTCCTCAGCTAGAGCTGGGAGTTGGGAAATGCTCTCCTTGCTCCCTGTGTAAAGAGCTGCCCTATCCCAAGGCTAAGCGGGGCCATGCTCAGCCCTTTGTCTTTACAGGGTCTTCTGCCCTATTTATCTTCCCCCAGTGACATCTTCCCTCCCCGTTCCATGCAACACCCCCCAAAAAATAATAAACGGCAGCAGGCTCTGTAAACAGAGCCTATCTCCAGAGCTGTTTGAAATGTAGACAGGCTCAAGTGAATTAGTTCAGTGAGGGCTTAATTGCCGTCCTGTCTGTCAGCGTGCAGCGCTGAGGGTTAGCAGGGGAGCGCAGTGGCAGGGAGATGGATGGGGTCCTGCAGCCGGGGTCACTGCACCAGAAACCACGTCCCCGTGTGACCCCTGCTGAGATAAGCGGTCTCTGCACCGTCCCCATCACTGTTGTGACCCTCCCTGGCCTCCCCCGGAATGAAAACACTGGGAGAATCATGGAAGGGTTTGGGTTGGAAGGGGCCTTAAAGCTCATCCAGCTCCAACCCCTGCCATGGGCAGGGACCCCTTCCACTAGAGCAGGTTGCTCCAAGCCCCTGTGTCCAACCTGGCCTTGAACACTGCCAGGGATGGGGCAGCCACAAGGGCTGGGGTGCAAACTGTGATGTGTTGTCCCTTCCCCATGCCAGCCACGGGGTTTGGCCTTGCTGGGGCTCAGGGCTGCAGAGGGGAGTGGGTGCAGCGCCTGATGATGGCAGAGTCGTGTTCCCAAAACACGAGGCACCGCGGAGGCTGTGGGCAGGGAGGTGTCCTGGGCAGGAGACGTTCCTTCCATCCCATATGAGAGGAGCAAAGTATTAATGCTGCCGCCCCTTCCCTGCATCGCTCCTGCACCGCTGAACAGTCCCCACAACCGCAGGCATCCGGCTGCATCCCTTTCACACGCTGCTCCAGGCAGCACGAGCGCAGCTGGTGGGCAGAGGCACTGGGAAAACATCAGGGATAACCATCCCCCTGCTTGGCCCTGCAGGAAACCCCCCGGGAGGGCGGATGGGGCCCAGCTGGGTACCCTGAGGGGGGCAGCACCCTTGGGGCACGGTGGGAAGGGGGTGTCAGTGCAGGGAGCTCCTGCATCGCCACGGGGAACCGGGCTTTGGCGCAGGCAGCCGTCAGCAGCACGTCTGGCCGGGCTCTTCCCCACCTCCCCGTTAATTAAACAGCAGCTTCTTATGCACGGGGAAAAGGAAGGAGGAAAAGAGCTAAAGATCAGCAAGCCCCAGCCCCTGGGATTCCTGTTTACCCCCTCGAGGAGCACAGGAGTATATTGTCCGTTTAATAGGAGCCTATAAATCACTGCAAAACATTTATAAAATAATTGAAGGTAATGGGAACCATTTGTTTAAATAACATCACGTTCATACCCCAGAGGTGCAATAAAAGTTAGATTAATTGATAGGGTTTTATATCTCGCTGTGAAAAACCATGTCACATTCTAGACACCGACAGTTTGGGAAAGTTGCAAATTCATCAGGCACCCAGCTACTATCAAAATAGCCTCTTCCATGTGAAGAGGCACATTTATATGACCCTGAAGGGTTTTAGGATGAGAACTATTTACTTAAACTGTGAAGTGAACTAGCCAGTGTGAGATCCTGACCCAGATTGGGTTTTTTTTCCTTCCTCTTCTATCTGCTTGTTCATTTTTTCCCCCATTATGATAAAAAGCAAATAAATATCCCTAAACCAAAGGCTTATTCTTAATCCAGGGCTAAAGTGTCCTGCATCCGTCTGTGCCCATGAGAATGGCACCTTGGAGGCACCAGCAGAGGAGGCTGGGGCTGGAGCAGGGATGTGGGGCTGGGGGAGCCCTGTCCTGGGCTGCTCACTCCAAATCCCATGGCAGAGTTTGTTCTTGGCCTCCTCTCCACTGCCAGCCAGGGCCAGCACCGAGCTGCTTTCAGGCTGTAAACCATGCATCCCCTGTTCCTCTTTCCCCCTGTAACCGTGCCCTGTGGTTTGTGTGGTTCAAGGCCAGAAAGATGGAACAAAGTGTGGGTTTTAGTGAAGGGGCAGGCACTCCCCAACCCCTCCACTGCTCTGTTCCCCTGGGCTCCCTCGCTGCCCATGCTCTGCTCCAGGTTTGCCCTGGTTTTCACCAAGCTCCATTGTCACCTATTTCCCTTCCTTCCATGTGCTGAAGAGCAAGGCCAGCAGCGAGCCTGGGCTCTGCCAAGCGAGATGGTGGCACATGGGACTGTCACCCCCCCAGCCACTCCATCATCCTAGAGCCTTATGGCTCCCAGGTGAAGCAATGGGGACATTGCTCTTCTCATAACACCCCTTAGGGCTTCTCTCTATAACAGCCCCACTGCAAAGGTGCACCCACAGCACGGACGTCCCCTAATGCAGCCCCTCGGGGTGGGTGGCACAATGGGGGCCCACCTCTCCAGCAGCCCCACACCAATACATTCCCAACCAGCCTATCCCTAGGGAAGCACCGGCTCCCAGCCATGCCGAGCGCGCGGTACAGCCCAGCTTCGCATCAGCTTTTGATAAAGGCGCCCTGTCAAACAAGGGCTGAATAAATCATGATGTGTTACCAAGACGCATTACAGCTTTTAAAACAACCACCATGGCATTCTACCCCACGGACTGATGAGTCTGGGGATGCCAGATCCCTGGCGCTCCGCAGCCTTGCTGGAGCCAGCTCACATCTGGAGTGCAGTAAACGTACCCAGAAGCAAGAAAGCAGCTCTGTAAGGGTCAGGAGTACAGAGAGCGGCTGCTGAGTCCAGGCGCCACCCCAAAACCCACATGCATTTCCTTGTGTAAACACATGTGGCCAAAAGGCAGCCGTGGTCACCTTTCTCCAACGTGAGCCCTATAAAACCGCCAGCAACGTGAGGAACAATGTCACTATTATTGTTTTAGAGGAATTCCTCCCAAGCAGAAAAGCATAGCCGGGCTGCCGACAAGGGTGTCTTTAAAGGCAAGGGCTGACAATTGACTCCAGAGCTGAGGGGAGGGGAAAAAATCCCCTTGGGGTTGATCATTTGCAGTTGTTGGGGGCTTCCAGAGCCGCCCGATAACCTGCTGGGTCCTGCTGCCATAAAGGCATAGATGGGTGTGCAGAGCCCCAATACACTGGGGGTGGTGCTGAGGAAGCCCCTGGGGATGGGGTGCAACCAGGGGGAGAAGGGGGTGCTGGGTTTGGGTGCTGCTAGGAAGCAGCCCTGAGCTCCTTCTGTCTTAGCAGTGCCCAGGGAATTGATCCACTGAGAGCCAAGCACATCCAGAGACTGCTCCCAAACCTGCCATGGGTTTATTGCCCATGGCAGGAGATTTCACCCCCTCACATCACATCGATGTCTGCAGCCCTGCTGATGCAATCAGAGCTCCCAGGCCTGACATCGTCTGGGGTGAGACTTTACCATACCTGGAAAGGAAAACCATTGCTGCCTTCTCAAGGGGGTGACCAGAGCAAATATTTGGGATCTGGAGCTGCTTTCTCTTGGGGGGTCTGTGATCACTCGGATCAAGTCCTTAAAGCTGCTTCTCTATGGGGATTTATTGCCTGGTGGCAAAGCCAGATGTGGGCTGCCAGAAGCAGCACGAGCGATAACCTGGGGCCAGATCCTGCCTGTAATTGGGAATCACAGGCAGGACCTGCTCCAACTGTAGCCCCATGGCCACTGGGCATGGATATACTCAGCAGTGCCTGGGGAGAATTGGGAGGTAGCAATGGCACAGGGCTCCTGTCAGTGGGGCTTTAACCCTACACCAGAACTCAAGGTGAACATTCCAGCACCAGTGGCACTGGGGGAGTCCCTGCAGGAGACCTGGACAGGAGGATTTAGGGACAGGACTGAGAAAGGGCTGTGAATATGTACCAAGGCTGGAGGCATGCAGATAGGGAGAGCCTCCACGCTTCACACCTGATTGGGATGACCTTGCTCCTGGATAAGGGCTGTGTCCTCCAGTGGACACAGATGAACATCTGAATTTCAGTGATAAGCCCATCAAACAGTTAAGTGTGTCAGAGGCTGCATCAATGCCCTGCAGTTTCTCCAGTGAGTCAGGGTCCCAAAAACCTTTCTTTGGGGAGCTTATCTTATCAGGCAGGGCTGCAGTGCTCCTCCAGGAAGCAGGGCCAGCTCAGCCTGAGTAATGGGGCTCTGAGCAAAAGCATTGCAAAACTGAAGGTGCTTTTAAAAAGGCCTGACATCCCAGACAGGGGGGTGAGGAGAGAGGAAGAGGAGGCTTAGTCACATTGGCCACAACCCAACACTGTGGTGCTTCTCCAGGGCAAGGTCTTTAATGTCCTTCCTAGGACAAAGCTTTGCATCTGCCTTTCCCTGTGAGAGCAACCTGGGGGCTGTTCCCAGCCAAATCCATTCCTTAATTCCTTCCATCAGAGACTGGGGCCAGCGAGAGGGATGCTGCCGGCATCATCCCAAGGAGCTGGGAAGCCCCATTCCCCCTGAGGCCACTGAACAAGGGGCTCAGTGGGGATGGGGGTCCCCCAGCCACCGGCCACAGTGATTCCCGAGACACCTCTGGCAAAGGGAGGATGAGCTGTCAGGAGCCACCAGGACTGGCCATGAGTGTGATCCTGAGTGGAAACAAACCAGCTGGACAGCGAGCTCCCTCCCACCCTGAGCTCAGCCTGAACAGCCCCTGCGGTCCTTCGGGTCCCCTGACCGCAGGAGCCAGGCATGGAAAACCAAAAGCCAGTGTAAANTTTTTTTTTTTTTTTCCTCCCCCCTGTGTGTTTCGGAAGGGGAGAGGGGAGGCCGCTTCACGCTGCTTCTTCGTGCTTGTTTCCCGGGTTCGTGCTTCCCCGAGCGGGCCGGCCGGGCCGCCACGGCACTGAGAAGAAGGGGGCTCAAGCGTACCGCGGCGGCGCCTCAGCGGTGAGTCCGGGACACGCTCCCCCCCCTTCCCATTCCCCCTCCCTCTCACCCCCGAGCGGGCCGCGAGCCTCTCTCCCTCCCTCTCTCCTTCCCTCTCTCCCTCAGCGCCCTTCCCGCCCTCAGGACCCTCCCGCCGCCTCTGAGGGGGCCTTTGGCGCCGAGCGCGCACGCCCCCACCCCACCCCCGAGCTGCAGTGCTACGGGGGGCGGGAGGGGGGAAAGGGGAGGCCGGGCCGGCGGGAGGGGCCCCGAGCGGCGGCTCAAGGGCGCTACCCCAGCGACGCCGGGGCTGATGCTGCTCCTCACCCCCTATCTCTACAGCGGCGAGCGCTTGTCCCAGGGCAGATGCGGGCTCGCACCGTCCCCTCCTCGCCACCTAAGGTGTCCCCCTCCCCTCCGGTTTTTTCCGACAGGGCCCCGTCGGGACGCCCGGGCGACCCCAAGGCCGCTCCCCGCAGCCGTGGTGCGCAGCGCCGTGCCCTCGGCTGGGTGCCGAGCCCCGGGAAAGAGCCGCCCGTACGGCAGCTCGCCCAGGCCGGGCAAAACGTACAACGGCGGAAGAACTCCGAGAAGCCTTTTTGCGGCTGGGGTTGAAAAGTGCTTTGGTGTGGCGTGGGGACAATGCTGAGGTTACGTTGATGCCGCTACAAACAGCGCTGGATATGTTGAACATGATGCTAGTTAAAATGCGTGTATGGGGGTGGGAGGGAGGAGTGACCAGGCTCAGAGGTGTGTCCCAGGCAAGGGGATAGACAAAAAAGTTTCCCCAGCTGTTCGTGGCAAAATGAACGAGTGTTTGTTTCTGGAGACACTTCACCGGTTGTGGGTAACGCTGCTTGTAGCATGGTATCTCACAAGCTCAAATCTTGATGCGTGAAAATGCATGTAGGAGTATCTACTACAGGGTACAGCTGAGGCTTGTTGAATAAAACCGAGTTTCAACAAAGTGGTTTCCTAGCCAAAACAGACATACTGGCTGCTGTAAACGGTATTTCATTTTCTCATGTTTAACATTTCACTAACATTAAGAATATTTGTTGAGATAACTCCATAAAATTAACTTTCTTTTTGCAATCCAATGTATGACATTTAATCATGATTTGTTAGATTTCAGTGTTAAGTTTTCATCCCCTTCAGAAACCCTGAATCTTCCTGAGAAAGAAGTAGGTAGATCTTTGGAGTTTGTATTGGTCCTTCTTTGAAAAGTCTGGTTCACTTAGTATTTTTCAGTAATACTGCTACCCAGATGAGTTGTGTTTTAGTTCCTCCTACTAGCGTTGCTGAGGTAATATCTTAGATTTGTGAGGTTATTAAATATGCTCACAAATTCAGCTAACTTTGTAGTTTGCCTGCACTTAAGTTCTTCAACAATTCCCTGATCTCCCATGGTGACTCTCTCTGGTGGCACATGCAGCTAGTGAGAAGTTGGGTGGCCTATGCTTTCATCTGCTGCATTACCTGGGGGTCTTGAATTTAAGGAAAAGGTCAAGTTTTATTATGTGATCCAGTTAGTGCCAGGACAGCCATGTAGGTGTATCTCAAGATCTGGTTTGCTAAGGGTGACTTTTCGACTATGTTTAACTAACCTGCAGGTAAAACTAATCAATTTTGCAGTGAAGAAATCACGCCTGCAAAAACTTAGGACTGGGGAAGGGGGAAAGAACAGAGCCCACGATGTGTGTTAGCTTATGTACTTTGAAGTTCTAGGAGCAATAAGGTTTAGGCACATCTTTGCTTGTATTAACTAGGTGAGGCTATCACAACACCTTTTCTTTCCATCTTGGTAAGCTGTGCTGCGTGTAAATGAGTATAGATTTCATGAGTATGCATTTTTATATAAAACAATACAAACATAGAGAATTAGCTCAGAAGCTTCAGTGCAAATTGGGAAAATTCTAGTGGGCATCCGCCATTAGTGGACTTGGTCTTGGTTTCTGTTTTCTTGAATGGGAATCACTTCAATTGTGTAATGTGGAAGTCCTGGAAAAAAAAACCAGAACTTCATAAAACAGTCACTGTGTCTTTGTTGGACAGTTCTAGCAGCTCTATAGCTGCTAATTTAGCTGGAAATCTAATCCTTCATTTAAATGGTTACCTCAAATGTTTGGAAATAAAACGCTTCATTTACCCAAGTTTGTGTGACTGAACAGTCCAGTGAAACATTTAAGTAGAATGCGTGTCATGGCTTGGTGATGAGTGTTTGATCATTACAGCTTGAAGTTGGAGGATGACTTGAGAGGAGAGAGCTTCAGGAGAGAATTTTACACAGTTCTGTGGTAGTGTGTTTTACCTTAGATCTGCCTCCTGTCATAGGAAGTAGGAAGCTGGAAATAAATATATTTTGCAGAAGTAACACATAATATCATATATAGTGATACCTGTCTAGAGCAATGGGATGAATAGCTGCATCCAGAATGACAGAAAGAATTGGACTGCAGAATAAGTAATTTGAAAGTATGTTCACATGGGTTTGTTCTTTAATGTTTTTGAGTGGTTGGTTGGGTTCTTTTGTTTGTTTTTTTCCTCCAGTAAAACTACTGTATTTCTGCTCACAGAGATTGGATTTACAATTAAGCAGTATGAACTGGAGATCATAGAAGAAGTATAAGGAGCTTAGCTATTGAGTTGAATGAGTTTATTAATAGTCCACTTAACGGTTCAGTTACTTCATTCTCCATTTTCTTCAAAATGCTTGGATGCAAAGTCTCTTGTCATAGTCACTTATTGCCATTATCGTGTTTATTTTCTTAGAATGTCTTTTTATATATCGATATTTTCTGGTTTGTGCAATAATAGTAATAATAACAACGAACAGTCATTTTCCAGCTTCTTTGCAATGGCTTTCCTCAGTAATTGCTCTTTAGTGCTGCTATTAGATTCACAAATTCTGTCTATACTGAAGATTTACAAATGCTGCAGTACCTCTACTTACAGTGTATCTCTCAGCATACAGCTATTCAGCTCCTTATTATTAGATTTTATTTTTCACTCAGCCTTTTCTCTCTGTGTAATTTCTGGATCAGTAAATGTGTCATTGTGAAGAACTGGGATTGTTTGCTTTCATAGGACAAATTAAGTATATTTAGCATATAGAGAAGGTGGAAGTACCGCATATTAGCAAATATATACCAGTCGTTTTTCCTTTAGCTTACAAGATTTATGTCGCCTTGGTGCTTATAAAAAAAATGTTGAATATGCTTATAAAAACATGTTGAATTATCTCTGGACTTGCTTTTAATGATGCATTTGTTGCAATTTCAGAAATTTTACTTGTGAAATGTTATACTATCTTGGGGAAAGAATAGCAAGAAGATGTCAATCTAATGTCATGTTCTGATAACAAGAACTTAGAACAGAGATGTTGAGCAGTTAGTAACATATTTCTAAGTGCTTGACTAGATGTGGTAGAATAAGACATGTATTCTTGGGGTTAGTCTTCCTTAACTTAACATTTAATGTCTTTCTCTCTTTTCAGACAAAACATATATGCTGTGTTTGCTTGTTCTTTCAGCAAACAGTGTGTGGAGTACAGACTGAAGAATTGGTTTTAATTTCTTGTGAATCCAAAGTAAACTTTCTGCTACTATCTGCTAATAAAAATAGGGGCATTTTTTGGTACTTGAGGCAGCTGTCACTGTCAGACAAGTAGTTGCCTGTCGGTATTTGTGCCTGTGAGGTGACAAGGGTAATAGTAATGAGGATATTCTGATTGCTGTTGTTGCTTTCGGCAGATAGGAAAACTCTGATAGTTCCTTACATTTCTCTGCATTACTGTTCATACCTTCTTTGCATTGCACTTTTTTTTTTTCCCTTCAGGGATGTAAGCAGCTTTTCTGCAAAGACTTGGCGTATTTAGTTTATTTTTCTCTGTTAGAGCAGTAGGCAGTGAGTATGTTAAATAATATTTTCCTTTGCCGCCTTAGAGCGGCAAAAGGAGAGGGTGGTTTTGCACTTATTATGGTTTGCATCATGTTGTAGGGAAATGTTCTGAGGCTTTTAAGTTTCACCAGTATAAGGCTTGTGGTTGGAGTTTGGATGTTCTTCGTGTTTACCATGTAGTGAGCTATGGAGATGACCTTTTCTAGTTTCAGCTAGTCAGTACGGATTGCATTTCTAGGCCTTGCCAGCTTTAGTAGTTCTGAAATCAGATATCTTGCATGTATTTCCTGATTTGATGTCTGTGGATTAGAAAAAACACAATAGTTCCTCTGTGAAAAAATCTGGGACGAAAACTGATGTTGTCTGAGACTTGCACTGCTTAAAATTTTTTAGGTATCTATTTAAGAGGGCAGAAATGGATCTGAAAGTAGCATTTGCCCAGTTTAGCTTTTAGACCTGTGGAGAAACATCCTGCTTGTCAGGAGAAATAAATGGTGCTGGAAGGCATATGTTATGCTGCATGATACAGGACACTGGTCAGAAAAAATGTGTAAAGTATAAACTGGTAGTCAGTATATTTTGGCCCTGTCAGGCAGAAGATTGAAAGCTGAAAAGCTAATTAGGGGATGAAAGGATAAGAAGCAAAGTTGCAAAACAGAGAGTTGATAATTTTAGATAGACTGACAGAGGATTAGACAAAAGGTGATACTGTAATATTGTGTTGCCTGTGTGAGGGGAAGCCCTCTAAGCCATCTAAATGAGTTGCGAAGGAGAAGTCATTGATGTTTTTACTTATATGTTAATTTTTATAATTTCATCGTAGCTCTTGTCAGCATTATAAAAAGCCCAGTAGTGAACAGCAACCCAACAAAGGGGTTTTTGGTAGTGTATTCAATTTTTTTGGGGGGTAATGGTCTGTTCTGTATTAGGAGAAATTTATTCTTTATGCCATTTGATGTGGTAGCGGTCTGCAAAGAACGTAGTTTAAATGGACACTATTAACTTTCTTCTGTGAAGTTTAGAGATTTTCAGATTCTAGCTTCTTATTTTGCTAGTGGAAAAGGCTTCTTCCTGTTCTTCTAATCATCTTGTATCCTAGGGTTGCAGGATTTTTCCTGCTAGAGTCTCTTTCTTACAGCAAATATTGGTTGTCCCTTGCAGTTCTCTGTTCTGTTCTTCATACGTTAAAAGTACACTTTGTGAGAGGTTTCACACGTTAAATTGGAAGTATGATTTTTAAATCAAGAAGCTAAATGTTTTTTTTTTTTAAAGCTGTATGTAAGCAGTGTTCTTGTAGGACTGGTCTATTAAGTCGGCACATATCAGAACTGAGAAACGTCTGTGCTACCCTAAGGCAGTTGTTACTGACTTCTCTTGCGCTGTGACCTCTCTGCAAAAGTCTTATGGCTGTAGCACACGTGTGGTAGGAAAGGGGTTCACCTCAAGGAGATAAAGGAAATCACCAGGGACTTGGCAGTCTAAACATGCTTGGTAGACTAAACATGCTTTGGTCCTACGGTGACCCACCAACTTGAATAGAGTAGGACCTCCTGTCTTGCTACTGCTTACAGCCAAGATACACAAATTGCCCAGCAATCCCGTGTCAGATGGTCTAGTTAGGAACTTGGATATCTTATGGGCTGTGTGTGGCTGAAGACACACAGGTTGTCCAGCTCTTCATTTGTATGTCTGAAAACTTTTTACTTTTCTCCTGGTCCTGTTTTTGGATCTTTAGAAATAATCTGATGACTCTTTCTGAAGACAATTGAAGTGTGTTAGAGTTCGTTTTGTTTTCTCACTACAGAAAACAGAAGAATCTACTTTTTTTTTTTATACATCAGTAGTATAACTTTGTGATTTAAAAGTTTTTCCAGAAGTCAGATTTTGTAGAAGTTTAAATCACCTGTACATTCACTTTCTTTACTAAACCAGTAAAACATTTGCAAACAGCTGAAGTTTGTTTGGGTTTTTTGTTCTGCTGCCTTTCTTTTTTTTTCTTTTTTCTTTCTTTAAGTTCAACTTAACCTGCTTCGAAGTAAGAAGCTAAAAAAAGAGCACTTTGGCATAAATGTTTGTCCTTACAGGAAGTTTTACTATTACAGCCATTGTAATTTAAATCCATATCCTTCCGTATGCATTTGAGTTCTGAGGAGAATTGGTTTCAAATAAGCTTTATAACTTTTTCTGTTTGTCAAGTAGCTCAGATTCTGCCTAGCTGGATTTTAATTGCATTGTACCAGATGTCTATTTTTGCAATTCAGAATGAAGATGATTCTTTTTTTTGATGAGAACAAGAATGAAAAGAATCAAGCCACAGTGCTTGTTTGGGACTGTTTGTCAATATACAGAGTTTTTCACAGACACTGGAAAAAAACCCAAAAACCAACCAACCACCACCAATATATGAGTATTTTGGAGAATGTTCTCCCTTGGGAAGTTTGAAAAGATGGATACTGTTTTTATACTGGTATTCCTCTGCCCCACATATCAACGTCTCTTTTGTGGTGATTTTCTACTGGCACAGCTCATGCATTTCCTAGCCCATCAAAACAAAATGAGTTAATAAAGGTTAAATTGATGTATTTATATATAATAATATAGCTGTGCTTTTTGCTTGGATAAATATTCAGGCGCTTCAGGATATCCTCATCTGTTTTCCGTGACTGATATGGTGACAGCATGAAGAACATGCAGGTTTTAGTTGTTTTTCAATGTTTCTGTCACCGTTAAGTTTCTGATGGCAATCTGCTGAATGGTAGAAAGGAGAGAAAATGTTTTTTGCTGCATAGCAAGACATTTTCACTCACTTTGTAAACTATGTAGTTGCAGTAAATTAGCTGCCTATAATCTTCTTTGCTGTGCCTGTTTAATTTTTAGAGTAAGCAGAGAAGCAACTAAAACTGGCCGATAATATTCTCTTTTGTTGGTAATTAACTCCTCCAGTTCTTTCATATTCAAAGGCCAACTTTCTTGTCCTTGGAAATTCGTATAGTGCGGGAAATGGATTTGGATTATGAAAGACTTCCTGTGGATTGAAAAGAAAATCAGCTTGGGGAGAAGTGTCTCAGGGGGAAAAAAGGTAGTAGTCCCACTGGATCAGACACTTTTAACATTGGCTAATAAGCAATGAAAAACACTTCTGACAGTGTAGCATAGTGATGGCCTCAGGGCAAGAATATAGTGACATAATCGGTCTGTTCTGTCTTTAGCTCTAACCCTGTACTTATCCAATGCTGGATAATGTTACTTTCACCAGTTTAGGTAACTAGATAAACAAAATGGTAGTGCCTTGTGTATGGATACTGTATACTAGCTTACCTTGCCCCTGCTTCAGCTGGGTATGTAACTGAAGTAAAAGTAACTGTAGTTGTATGAAGTTTTAACTCAAAAGATGACTCAGATTTTCAATTACTACATTTTCAGATTGAACTAATGTATGAAAGTGAATCCAAAACCTTAGAGTTAGCTTTTTAGATACAGTGGGAGAGCTTAACTCTGAAAATCAATAGTCATGTGTTTATTGCAGATTGATAGCCTAAAAGCAGGTTTGTATATTTTTGGTGGAAATATTAAAGATTGGCTACCTGTCTTTTAAATGCCACTTTCAGAGGAAATTATGATTGTGAATGTTGAAGAACTGTTTTGTGCCAAACCCCAAAGACTGAAGATTTATGGCCCTGACATCACCCATACTTAAGCAGGTCCAGACCTCGCCTTGTAAGTGGTTCTGCAGTTGGTATTCTAACTGAGCATGTTTATCAGAGATTGTAGTGTTGAAGACTAGGATTGTATCATTAATAACTTTTATTTTGCGTTAAAGTAAGTAAAGAAGTAATCTGGTCATTAAAAAATGAGTGCATTGTCTTGTTTCTTTGAAGAAGATTGAAAAAATATTGTTTGAATTTAAAGCAGTTTTTTGAAAATTCTTGTTCTTAGGTGCCTGAATAGCTGAAAAGTACAATTCAGACTGATGGCAAGCTATAAATATTGATGAGGCTGAACTTGGCAGCTGGCTCTGTTGAAAGTTGGTGTTTGCAATTATAGTTTTGAATGATTTCCTTAACTCACTATTTGTTTTCTTTGACAGTAGTAGTGTTAAGATCTTGGACCTCTCTGCGTATATAATCATGTTAGTAGGAGGTCAAAATGTTTTGTATAGAACAAGAACCTCAGTTTTTAATTATTAGAAATGTAATAAATGTAGAACATTCATATGAAAAACTTTAGGTGTAAACTAGCAAAGACAGAAGTAAAAAAATAAGAGCAAGATGCGATTTAAACTTAATTCTCTATCTCCCCTCGGGCTTCGTCCTGGCTCAGTCTGGCTATAAAGGTCTACGCAAAGGTGTGTTATGTTATGGGGAGTAGTACTGAGATCCAGAGCTGCAGGGTACGGGTGTCTGTCCCAGCTGCTGAAGGAGCACCAGTATTGCCGCGCTGGTGTGAAGTTCCTAACACTGTAGCTCTTACCGTAAAAGGTAACAAAACAAAAGGATAGGTTAATAAAAGAATACTTTAGCTATCTTCCTATAATAGAGGAAGATCGTAAGAACTAAAGAGTTTGAAATGTTACAGTACCTTCCAATCCTGTGCTGCATTTGAATGATTTTTAGTAGTGCTGTCTTTAACTGCTGAAGTTGCCATTTAAATGTGCCAGTGGATAAAGCACCCTTCCCCCTTTCCTGTGCACATGACTGCTTACTACCTTATCAGTTTTAATTTAGGTACTACTGCTGAGTTTGATAAACATACTGTTATATAGGACTTGGTAGCTGTTACTTGTGGCTCAAAAGGAAAACCTTAGATACTAACTTGTCTTTTGTGGTATCAACAGTTTGATGGGATGACTGTTGGGATTGTAAGCAGTAAAGGAGTTATTTATAGCTTTCAGGTTTAAAGTTGAGCTGTTGAGACGTAGGCTTCTCTCTTGTAATAACATTTTGCTTAAGGTGGAGAAAAATGTTTAAAGTCTCTGGTCTAGTTTCCTCTTCACCTCTCCTCCAAAAAACTCAGGTCCTCTCTACTCTGAAGCTTTTCTGTGATGTTGCAAATGCCCTGAAGCAAAAGCTTTCCCCCTACCCCTTATACTGTTGCTCCAGCAGTGCTGAATCCTTGGGAATGCTAGAAAGTATACATGGATTCCTGGCACTGTGAGCATGTTGATTGCATCTCTCTTTTTTTTGCCACTGGGGTACCATTAAATTGCCTGATAGTTGTAATACTCATGGTAATAACTGCTTGTGTGCCGTTAAGATTCCGAGCATTGCTACCATTATCATGTAGAAGCAGTATTAGCAGTGTGAAATAGCCCCTTTTTTTAGTGACTGAAAAGGATTAGTTTGCAAGACATAAGAGAACAGGGGATGAACAACTGAAAAGAAGGATTTTTTTTTTTTTAGGGTGATAGTTTGTTTCCAGCTGTGCTAAAAATTTTCTTTAATTATGTTGTCTGGGTAAAACTTTGATAGAGTGAAAAAGTAGCCAATATTTGTGAGTCATCATGTTTTAATTCCTAGATGCTCCAGTCATCACCAAAGCTCTTACTATACTGCTGCTGACTGTCAAGAGGACACTGTTGTCACTTAAGAAAATGGTATTCCCAACAACTTCAGTTTCAGTAGTTTCCAGAAACATTGTGGTAGTATTGAAGGACTTGAAGAGAAAAAGTAGAAACAGTGCTGAGGATGTTTATTACCTATACATACGTACATACACATACGTAAATATGTGTATATGCTTGAGCCACACTGGAAAGATGGGGTGGGAGAAAGCACCAAGAACTTTGGAAAACTGAACCACTTGGCAGCTTTGGGCTGATTGTACTGTTGGGATTCAACCTTGATTACAATTGAGAAGTGATGTGTAGTGTACAGTAGGTTGCTGAGGTAGAGACAAATGCCTTTTATGTTTACTGTAGCCTTTAGCAGGTTCTTTAGCAAAATCAGTATGAGCAGGAAAGAAGTGAGTTTTTTATGCTGCTTTTTGCATTAGAAAGTAGCAAAAAGGCATAAGCAAAATATTTTCTTTGAAATAAACTTTTCAATTTATTTTTCACTTAGTAGGAGGAGGAGGATTTAGCACCTTAAATGTTGTTTATGTAAATGTTTTGGAACACTGGGAAGGTGTTGATGCAATATTCTGTCTTCAGCTCATGTTTCAAGGCTGCCTTAAGATTTAAAAGCTTGAAACTGGATTTTCTAAATATAAAGTCTGACTTAGGACCATTTTTGTTCAGTCTTGGGCTGCTTTTCCTTCTGCTTTTGAAACATGACCCTGTAGCCAGGTGATCAAGTAAATAAAGTTTTTGCCTTTTTATAAGATTATATAGACTTGAGTTAAATACTACTAGGTTGTGGTTTGCTCATTTATTTGAGCTGTTGATGTGAAAAGACTGAAGTGCTATGAAGTGGGGCTTGTGTTTTGTACATATATGTTAATGACAACTCTTGTGTAGTCTGTCTAGTCTCATGTTCCCTTAGAAAAGCAGTACACACTAGTGTGTGTGGTATCTATTCCAAGTTACACGTATTTATCTTGTCGTTGAAAGTGGCTGTGTCATATCTACATCAACAGCTGAACTATTTTCCATATAGTACAGAAAACATCAGTGCAGAGAACTTAGTATTGAACACAGTGTATGCAGCCAACACCAAATTAAACATAATGGATGTTTTAACCCGTGTCATGTTTAGAACACCGTGATTTTGTGGGGCACGCAGTCACCGTTGCTAAATGCTCTTCTCTGGATTTATTTTTTGATAAAAGGCTGAAGATTTCCGCCTTTTCCCATTCCTCCCAGCTGCTTTGTTTAGTAGGGTCATATCTTTAGTTTTGCCTTGAAGTGCTAATCTTTCCTGGATTTCATTCCACCTAAATAATGCAAAGAAATTGTTCTGAACAATGTGAAAGAAAGAGATTGTAAATCCCTCTCAAGTACCAGTAGCATCTCTCTTCCTCATAGGGAATTCTTTCTAATTGATTACAAGTTACATTTCCCTCTTCATTCTGATAAGTGGAGAGAAACTATTGCAGTGACAATGGAGAATTATTTTTTTTTTTAGTAAATCATGACTGTTCAGTGCCAGTGTGCTGTATATAAAAAAACATGAAGTATTTATTGGTTTGAAATTTTGCATGACTTTAAGCCAACTTCCCAGTACCCTAATTGGGTATGTGTTGTTTCTGTGTAGTTACATCAGTAACTGTTTATTGGGAGGTGATGTTTTTAGACAGCTTGAGGCTTTTGGGTAGAGTGTGCTCTTGGTTGCTTTGTCATAATCATTCCACAGCATAAGTCAGAGCTAAGTTTAAAATTTGCTGCTGTCAAACATCTACCCACTTAGCAAAGGGACATTTAAACCACAGTGGTGGCAAAGACCCCCTTTTGTCTCCAAATGTACCTTTTCTAGTCAGAAATTGTTTGAATGGAAATCATGCCCAGAAAGCTCTTTTGTTAGTGTTGGAAGCTCAGGGCAAAAAAAAGATCCTCAGTTTATGTCAGCTAGTCCAATGACGGGAACAGTTTGTCACTGAATAATGCTGTATATTAAGCATGAGGCATAGCAAACAAAGATGATGCAGTGAATTTAGAAACATACCACCTGTTGGTTACCTTCACAACAAGTCTTTCCCTTATGGTGCCTGAATAGTGGCAACTGGAGTAATTTAGATTTCAGTGATGTTAACTTGGATGTATAGTGGTAAACCAATAGTTCTGGTCCTCTTTTCATTCCTGGAAGTTGGTTATGTTTTGCAAAACCAAAATTGAAGTATTTAATTCTAGCTGTGGTTAAGACAGAATGGTGGATTCTGAATAGGCTTGAGTGTTAGGCAGCTCAGCGCTGCTGATACTTTGTCCTTTCGAAACAAGATTGAACACCCCACGATTGGCAGGTAGTAGGATTAATTTTTATGCATAGTATTTAGCATTCAGAAGGTATTGTAGGATTATGTAATTGGTTTCCTTGAGCACACTTGTGTGTGTTCTCTCAGCTCTTAAACAAGAAATAAGTTTCACCTCATGTTTTTGCCCAGTTGTGAGTAGAAATCGTATTTTTAGAGCTTCCTACTCTTCTGTTGTATCTCAGTCATCAACAAATTCTTTCACACATGCTGCCAATGTTTACTGCTTCTACAGGTTTGGATAGGAGATTGTGTGTGGGGAGAACGTGAAGAAAACACTTTCCTGCTGGCAGCTTGTTCCTTTCAGTTCTGTGCACCTGGAGTATGTTCGTGTTCCCACAGCAACAGCTTATGTGAGGTGACCAGAAAGGAGGTATTTGTGTAAGTAAAGAACTTGGTGCACAGATATAAGCAGATGTGGGAAGACGTGCAGCACTCTAAAGAACACTGGCAGAAGAAAGCTAGTATAGGAGTTGCAACTCTGAACAGGATATTCTGCTGCTTCATAGATTCCTTAACCCACTGCATTTCACTGTATTGGAACTAGAAATACATGCAGAAAATTTGGGGGGTTACACTGTACATGCATACAGTTCTAGTCTGTCAGGTTAGGACTTAGTACATGTAAGCTAGCAGTATGTAGGTATAATGAATTGTCTCCATTATCTTGCAGTAACAAAAACTGAGTCTGATCTTTCAGTGTGCCTGAACTAGTAAGTAAGTGTTGTAGTTAGCTCTTTAATATTAGGTTTAGAACTGTCACAGTTTTTGGAGAGAAGAGGGGTGTCCTCCGCTATCTTCTGTTAGAGGAATGGTGCCTAAATTGTGGGTGGGTTGTTAATTTGTTTTTCTCTTTCCTCCCCTCTGGCTACCTGATCAAACTGTGTCTGATTTGCTGGCCCTGTGGAGTCCAGCAAGTGGGTTGGTGCTTCCTAAAGCCCTGGCCAAAGTATATACATATTCTGAGGATTTGAATTAGGCAATGTATGCATGATATTTAAATTTATGTTCTGATTGTGGCTGAGACTGAGATTCTTCTTGCTGTAATACCTTTGCAGTCCTGCTCAGCTACACATCCAAACTGTTTTCACTGGATTCTACTCTTGTGCTGCGTTGACTTTGCTAATTAACATTGTTATTGGTCTAGAAATATAAGCCTGAATTTGTCAGAGTAACAGGAGGAGGACAATCAGTCTTTCCTTGTCATGTATCTAGTAAAACATTAGATGCTGCTGAGAGCCTTTTTCAGCTAGGGATAGGAATCCATATTCCTTTTCTTGAATAAGATTCTGTAATGAGATAAGATAGATTATTAGCCTAATTAGTAGCAGTTCTCTGTCTTCCCATGGAGACATCAGTGGTCCCTAAGCATGTGGTGGTTTGGCTGGAGCTGAATGCTTTTGCTAGATACTAACTCTACAGTATTTCAGTATCTGGCCTTGTTCAATCCCTTTCTGGAAAAAACTACGGTTTGGCCAGCTTCTGCAATATATCCTGTTCTCCAGCTTAAGATCCTATACTGTCAAAAACTGCACAGACCATTCGCTGGTCTTGCTTTTTTGGCTGATCCTCTTGTTGGATGGAGGTACATGTAAGAAACATGATAAAACTGCTGAGTCAAAAACAGCCTTTGACTCCACCTATAAAGTATTGGTTACTTGTCAGCATAGATGAATAATAGTGTTTTAAATGGTGTGGCTGGATATTTCTGGGATGTTCTAAGCAGATGGACAATAGTTAAACATTCAGTTGAGGAATTATTTTTTTTTTTCTTCTGTAGTTTGGAAATTAATAGGGGAAAATTGAAAACTTGCCGACAATGTGGTGATGGGACAAGAGGTAATAGGTTCAAACTAAAACCAAGGGTAAGTTAAAGTTAGACACAAGGAAGAAGTTCTTCCCCGTGAGGCTGATGAAGCACTGGAACAGGTTGCCCAGTGAAGTAGTAAATGCCTCATCCCTGACAGTGTTCAAGGCCAGGCTGGACAGAGCCTTAGGTGACATGGTCTAAGGTGAGTCATCCCTGCCCATGGGAGGGGGGTTCAGACTGGATGATCGCAAGATCTTTTCCAACCCAAACCATTCTGTGATTCTGTGAATGGTGTGGGTTACTCTTACCTCTGCCTATTCTTTTCAATAGATTTCAGTAGTGGAGGTATTTTCTTGAACTACTGCTACCTAGTGAAGCCAGGTAAATTCAACTCAGTTCACCAAGTTGAGAAGTTCCTTAGTTCACTAAGATGAAAGCAGTGTTTTGTGTTGGTGGTTTGTTTTTTTTTTTTTGGTTGGTTGTTTTTGTTTTGTTTGGTTGTTTTGTTTTTTTTTTTTTTTTTGTTTTTTTGTTTTTTGGTTTTTTTTTGTTTTTTTGTTTGGGTTTTTTTTTTTTTTTTTTTTTTGGTGGTTTTTTTTTTTTTTTTTGGTTGGTTGTTTTTGTTTTGTTTGGTTGTTTTGTTTATTTTTTATTTTTGGGGTGCTTTTAGTTTTCTTCTTGGTTTTTTGGTTTTGGGGTTTTTTTTGTTGCTTTGTTTGGGGTTTTTTAGTTTCTATTTTTTTGGGTGGTTTTTGTTTTTGTTTTTTTTTTTTACTGTGAAGTCCCAAGTGTTCTGGCTTCTTATTAATTTCAAAGTGTGCATTTACTTACATTAAAAGTTATCAAGAGTTTGAGTTTTATTAGACTTCTGCCTCCAGGGCTTCAGTTTTTAACAAGGATTTAAAATACCATGAGTAGTAAAAACATTCTCAATTTAGGTGTGGGCTCTAAGGTTGGTATCACTTTTGAGACATCATGATATTAAGCTGGTGATGTACTTTATGTAGATTTTTTTCTCTTGGAAAAACTACTTGCAAGTGATTGGGAAGACTGCGTGTGTTGTAGTCTGCATTGCTTGCATGGTCTTTTCTGGGTGAAAAATGAACATTTCAGTTTTGTACCTGTGCATGGTAAATAAAGTTAAAAAATTGAGGTTGATCTGATGATTAATAATGAGGAAATTGTAACTTGCTGCCAAACAAATAACAAATAACTTTTCATCACATATAAAATTCACAATGCTTGGTTTAAGCAGTGGCATTTATTTTAGGAAGAATTGCTATTAGTTTTTTGAGGAAACATTAGATTTTTATTCCCACCACCCACCCACCCTCCCAACCAGTTCTAGTGGCAAAGTTTACAGGAACTCTGGTTCTGACAATAAATCCTTAGAAGGGGAAATGCCTGTTCAATGTCAGTTTGAGGTTTCTGTCATGCAGCATTATGTAAGGTGCGTTGTTATTCTTCAGCATCAGGATAGTACCTATACTATTCATGAAGATTCAGAGCAAGCTCATCAGTCAGCAAACTAAATACAGTAGATATCAGGTGTAAGATGGCTCTTAAATGGTTTGGTGGGTCATACTATAAGGGTTCTGGGGGTTTTATTACTTATTTTTTTTCTCTCAAAACTGATTGTTGGTTTAAGTTGTGTGGTGATGGATGGGTAAGTATGCATCAGCACTAAACTGTATTACATGTTTAACATTTTTCTCTGAGGTAATGATGCATTTCCAGCAGTGGTGCAGCTTTATTCTGTAAAAGCCTAAATTTGAGCCTGAGGCTCACAAGTCAATGCTTGTTGCAATACGTAAATCCCTTGCCTTAGAAGAATAACTTCCTAGACAGGGGTGGCAGTTGAAGTGGAAAAACAGGGAGGAAAAATGTACTTTTCTTCTTAACTCTAACCCTAACTGTAGCTGTTTTCCCCATCTCCCCACTACTGCACAAATTACAGGGGGAAAGGGGTGAGAGGGGGCTGTATTGCTGCTTTTGTGATTACAGTATTTTGTTTCATCTTAAAAGCATGTAGAGTAATGTGGCTTTTCCTAAGTGCTTTGGGAGCATTGACTTCTGGTTTTACATGTGTTTTATCTACTAATGCCCACAGCTGGCTGACCTTTTAAATTCCTTTTTTGTTTTCTTTGTCTCCTTTTAGGGTTTTGTTTTTGCACTGAATGTAGCCAGGACGGATCCTTGTGGGCTTTGGCAGCCCTTGGAAACTGTCAAAGGTAAAAATCAACCAAAATTCAATATTGCTTTCTTGAAAGTTGGAGGTGAGAACATTAATTATACTTGCTTTTAACCAGCTTCAGGATGACTCTTCATCAGGGACTGTAGCGATAGGCCAAAGGGGAATGGGTGCAAACATGAACAGGGGAAGTTCAAATTTGATATAAGGAAGAAGTTCATTACTGAGAGGGTGGTGAGTCTCAGGCACAGGTTGTCTAGGGAAGTGGTAAATGCTCCATCCCTGGAAGTGTTCAAGGCCAGGTTGGACAGAGCCTTGGGTGGCATGGTTTAGGGTGAAGTGTCCCTGCCCATGACAGGGGGGTTGGAACTGGATGATCTTAAAGTCCTTTCCAACCCAAACCATTCTATGATTCTATCATGTATCATTGTTTTCATATACTTCCTAGTGTGTTATTTCCTGTGGGCTGGGGTGTGAAGTTTTTTTGGAACTGCATGATGTGATTTGGTTTTGTTGGCTAAAATTGATGCATATGATGGGTTTTTTTGAAAATTAATTTATTAAAAGATTTAAAAGTCACTGTAATAGTTAAGCAATTAGTTCCTACAAGCAATGAAGTTATATTCACATTTTGTTGATCTTCTACATGCCTTTGCTTTCATCTCAGTACCTCTCAATTCGCATGTAAGTGACAGAAATATTCTGTACTTTTCCATATGTTAAATTTTCGCTTGCTTTTGTGTAATCTCAAACTGGGTATAATGTAAAGCTGTAGCAATTCAGTATAACATGGCTAGACCCTCTGTTAAAAATTAACTTTTTTTTTTTTTGTCTGTATCTAGATAGAGACTAATTTTTGTGTCAATGCAATTGTGTCAAGTGTAGTCTCATGTAAGACAGTTCAGTTCAGCCTTGTTCTAACTGCTTTTTCTGTATGCCTTGTATACATGATCACATGTCTGAAGAGCACTTGTGTGCCTGTTTTGCTTTGTGCTCTTATTAGAGAGTTTTGGACCTACCTTCAATTTCAGTTAACTATCTGTTATGGTTACAGTTTGTACAGCCTTTGTCCTTCACAGCTTTTCCAGCAGGCCATATCTAATTTAGACTTTGGAATTCACAGGAATCACTACTGGGCTTATGTTAATAAGTGCTTCTATTACAGGTGCACTCTTCAGAAGCTTGAAGTGGTTTGGGTTTGGTTTTCTTCCCCCTCTATCAAAGAACAGTTTTATTCTTTAGTCAACAGTGGATTGCTGCTGGCAACCTGAAAAATAGTGTTTGCTGCATTAGATAAGGTGCTTATTTCCTGTGATGCTTGTTTGATGAGCACTAAATTTGAAGACACTTGGATTCCAACTGTCTGTTACTAATGAGGACCTTGTGTTTCTGAATGGTGAAGCTTTCTACCTGAGGGAGTATGAATACCTTGTTCACTGCTATTTGGCTCAAGCTTTACTTGCCAGTGTGCAATAATGCAGTAGTGAAGAGATAGTCTCCATATGGTGCTCTGCACTGTTCAGCTTGCACTGATCTTATAACTGGCAGCTGCATCTATCATTCTGACATCACTGAGTGAAATGTGTACGTCTTTTCTGCAGAGAGGGGACTCAAGCCCAAGTTGGTTAATTTTTCTAGAGGGTGTCATCTGAATAAAAAGATTGGGGGATTTCAGTCCCATGTGAGTAATTTTGTTGGTTGTACACAAGAATGACTAAGATTATTTTACTTTTGACCTTTGCCAGGAGTGTCTTTGGTAGATGTTGCATCTGAAAATCCAAATGGAATGTCTATAAATGTTGTGTTATCCCCGGTAATCTGGCATATCATACCGATATTGGAAATAAGTAAATAAATGCCTTTTAACATTGGCCTTTTTTCCTAATCCTGTAGGACACTAGTACAAATTCTGGTTGTCTGTCTATCCTCTGTGTGTAAGATTACCCTGTCTGTGACCTTTAGCCCTCTGCTCGGAAGCTAGTGAGCCTAAGAGGTGGTGTGAACAACATGGATTAATTGTTATTTCTTCACATGCTGGCACTGAGCCTTACTTTGTTGGCTGAGAAGTCACACTCAGTTGTGAATGTCTCCTACAGAAGTCTGCCAGGTACAGTTTCCCATGGATTCAGGAATCCCCAAATGCCTGCCTTTGGCAATATACTCGAAATGTAGCAGTCATGTCAGTGGCTGTGGAAATCAAGAATTCATGTAATCAGAAAGGACATAAAAATGATACTGTTGAATTGGGCTTATAGTTTGTTGCCTGATGTCTTGTCTCCTGAAAGAAGCAAGAAGCAGATCCAATGGAGCAAAACACAATAGAAGGGTAGTGTTCAGCAAAACTTCCTCTTGTAACCTGTGACCTAGGGTCTTCCTACAGCAGCTGCAAGATACTGATGGATTTTCTTTTCCCCTTGTGAATTTAACTAAGTTGCAATCTTCTAAACCTTCCCTCTTCTCACAGTCCCATGCTGGTGAGTTCACTCTAACTGAACATTGAAGTGGCATGATATATGTTCTGAGCATTAAAGATGATGAATTACAGGACAGATGAGTGAATAAACTCTTCCTTCTCCATTACATTTGGTTTTTCACAGATTTCTTTCTCTCTGTTTTTCTGTTTCCTACTCTGATCTCTGAGCTATGGATAGTTCTGCATATTTTATCTGTCATCTGTGGGAGATGTGACTTCTTTGTTCTTGTAGCCTTTAATTTTTATTTATTTATTTATTTATTATTTCCTAGTTCTACTGTTTTCTTCGGTATCCACTGGTTGGAAGGCTTTTCTTTTCTTCCAGGAGTAATATATAAAGACTGGTGTCAAAGTACTGCCAGTTTCTATTCCAGGATATTTCAGAAGCTAAACATGGCAGTTTTTCAGAGATTCGTCTGTGAGTTCTTCCAGCACTCTGAATGAGCAATGACCCATCCTTGATGTGGTCTTGGCCTGACCTGTGTGTCTCTCGGTTTATTTTATAAGCTTTTTTTAAGGCTAGTGTAGCTCAAGTTCAGTCGTGCTTGTTTCTCTGATTTGAAGTCAGTTCAGTGCCTCTGCAGTCCTTCTTGCCAAAGCTGTTTTGGTCATTAGACATCAGGCTATCTGTCTAACAGTCGAGCTATTACAAAACCATGCTCAGAAGCTCTCAGTTCCAGAAGCTCTGAAGTGGTTTCTGAAGCAGAGGATGGCGAAGTACCATGGACAGGGACTACCCGGCCTGTCTTCTCTCTTCCTCCCCCTTCCTCCTGCAGAACAGAACATGGCCTGGCAGCAGGAAATACTTGTTCTGTGCAGGAGGATCTTGGCACAGATGCATGACACAAGTCATGCTTAGCATTTGATACCTATGATTTTTGATTATATGCTGTAGGCAGGATATTTGGTGAGGACTGGAGTGAGAAGTCTGCTTTAGCTACCTTTTTCTCTCCCCAGAAAAAGAAATTACTATACTGAAAGTCTTTATAGTTGTCATGCTTTGCATGGGAATATATATTGCTGAACATAACAACTTGTTGGTTATAAGATTGAATGAGTTGCATGTAACATTTGTAGCTTTAGGCCCTTTATGTTTGTAGAACACATTCTTTATGCCATGTGCCAGCTTAATAGTCATGAAAGATATCTACATATGCACAACATACAGAAGATGTTGGCTGTGCAAACAGCCTTATCTTATGAAGAAGCTTTAACCTTGCAATGAAGAAGGTGTGTCTGGATGAATGATTTCTAAGGATTCTCTTTTTGACCTCATTACTGTTTGCACTTCCAGAATTGTCATTTTCCAGTCATGGAATTTCTGCTTTCAAGGTGATAGTGGAATCAGCAGCTGTTTACCTGAGGTGCAAGTGGAGAGGCTTTAAGTGGGTTTTAAATGCTGGTGCAGTTGAAGAGTTACAGCAGCTTGAGAGACAGCTGCTAACAGCCAACAGCTCTCAGCTTTAAGAGGGTTCTTAATGGGGTGTGAGCCCTTACTTTCCACATACCTGGAATGTTACAGACCTGTTGATAGCTTATATCTTGCATTTTGAATGTGAGAGATTCCTGCCAAATTTATGCTGATGTGTTTGATCTGTTACATTGATTTGATGTTACCTCTGAAAGATGGCTTATCTTCTGGAGTAGAAGACATTCTAATCTTTGTAACCAAAGTCTTCCTAACTGTATTGCATTCTTCCATAAGTTACTTTGCAGTTCTAAGGGTGGAGTTTGGGGTGTAGATTTTGCTCCGTTGGGACTGCACTGACACTGTTAACAAAATTTAAAAACAAGTTACCAAGTAGTGTTGAATATTGGGTTAGACTGGAAATGTCAACCTACAGATGCATGAGTTTATCAATTCCCTGAACTATTTAAAGCCTAGAATGTATTTATTTCTAAAATGAAGTTAAAAATTCCCTAAACTAAGAATTCAAAGCTACTGTGAGTTCATTGGGAGTCTAATAATTTTTCAAACTAATAACCTTTAGATTGTCTGTAAGCTGAATCTCTGAAGCTTATATTTGCACAAAAGCTATTAGTAAGTAAGAATTGCTCAGCTCTAGTCTGTGTGATTATTCCTTACTGACTGTAGCTTTAATGAGTAAACACAATGAATACATTAAATACTCAGCAATAGCAGATTTTAAAATGAAAAAGAAAGTATATTCCTGTTAGGTGGTTTGGGTTTTTTCCCCATCTTAATTAAGTAGAGTTATGTCTTGTCCTGAATAACAGTTGTCTTGTTTGTGTAAAACATAAATTCAACAAATACTTGCAGAAGGGGAACATTGAAGGTCATAGCTTAGAATTGTTATTTATGTGTACTGCAGTCTCACGCTGGTAAAGGTGGAAAAATCATTGTTTTGAAAATTTCTTTCTTTTTTATCTTTTAGGCAGTATTTTGCATTTCTGCAGAGCTTTGCACAGATCCTGTTCCCATGCAAACTGATGAGGGAGAAATACTGGAGGAAGGCAGTCCCAAGGTCAGTGAGGTACATGCCACTGTGTTTTGGAGAAACAAGACCTTGCTTGGCTGCAATGGGGCATACATGGAGTAAATATTGACTGCTGGTGGTATTTTTAATATGCAAGTAAATAATATTCATTACCCTGGAGTTATTTAAAAAAATTAAGTATTTAAAATGTCAGTAGGAAGATGTATCTGCCCTCTACTAAAGATTGGAAACTCTTGTAAAGGAATACTAATTTGTATTCCATTTGTTAGAACTGGAAGGACTTGTCAAGCTTTCTGTCCTACCGTACCCACTCACCCTCTCAGGTGCCTTAAAGAATGAGGCATGTGGACACTTAGGTGCAGGTGTCACTGTTTGTGGATTATTGACTGGTCTGTATTCAAGTTGTTCTGCTTCTTGTTTTCTTGAACTTGCCAGTATGTGCTTTTTTTGTGAGACTGGATAGTACATTGCTTGTAAAGATACCTCTGTTTCTTAACATACTGTGTTGGAACAAAAGCCTATATAGTGTGCTGTTGAATTAAATGTTGGTTGTGTCCTGCTTTTTGCTTACTTCCCAAAGATGCAGATGTCTGGTTAAGAATTACTTAGGTTTGCATAGTGATTAGCATATTCTTCAAGAGGTTTATAAATTTATTTGTAGTCCCAGCTCTCTTAATGAGTTAGTGTTAAGTCTGTAACTGATCTGTGTTTAAAATAGGGATCCTAAATGTCACAAAAATCTGGATCCTTGTTAGCTTGCTTGTATTTTTGTGTAAGAGAGTAGCTGAAGAAAAGCAAAGTAAACCCTGGAGGTCTAAAAATAAAATCTGTTGTTTTCTAGCTGGAGCTTTTTTTGAGAGATGTTGTTATTGGTTTATGCTCTCACGGAGAACAGATTATGGTTTTTAAGCCATAGGTATCAAGTTAGAAGGTGATTAATTATTAGAGAAAGGATTTGGCAATTTTCCTACACATACTTTAGGAATTGTGTTAATTTTAACTCATTTTTGAAGAAGGACTCACTAGATTAGGAGCTGAAAAATGAAAACAAATCAGTGGGTATACCTGCAGCCATTCAGGGTATTGAATGCATCTCTTGGCAATGATGTAAGATTCAGTGGGGGGGATGGACATGTAAGAGAAAGCATTGTGGTACAATTAATTACTGGTTTTATTGGCGTGACTGCTGGTGCTTACTTTTTGCTAGACAGAATCTGTGTGTGTGTGTACATATTTATGTATATACACACAGGTACCTCTGTTTGTATGCATATGGATACCTAGCTATTTTTTTGTTTGTGTGGTAGGAAGTAGATTAAAGGACTTGGCTTGTGAAACTTACTTTTTTCCTCCAATGAAACGTATGGTTTTTTTCCTTTGGCATTCTTAATTCTGGGTGTAATGGCAAATTGTATCTATTCCAGCATTAGGTGTTCAGAAAATTCAGTGAGCTTTAACTTGAAACCAAATCTTTTAGACTGACTTTAAATACCTAAGTGCGTGTGCATTATTGCTTTGAAGTAATTGTCATTTAGAGAACATGGGAGATCTGGAATCATACATCTGGTATTCAGTGTTATTAATTAAAGAGCTATAGAAGATCAGAATATGTTAAATAGAACAGACTCATGACTGTATGTAGTCCCCCGTGTGATATACAGGTCTACTCACCAAAGTGTATTTTTCAGTGTTTCTTTAGTCTGTAAATGATTATCCTCTATTTCCTGGTCTCAGGAACGTTTTCTAGCTATAACAGTTGAAGGACTTGCTCTAGAAAAATTAAGGCAAAAAATATTGTCTTGCATCATGAAAATGATGTCCTTAATTTACCAATGTTTACATGATCTGAGCCATTTTCTTGTTTTTTCTAAGGAATTATTTTTTAGGACTTCAGTGATGTAGTCTAGTTTTTTTTCTTTGTCCCCCTGCTCCCCAGCTCCTCCAGACAGATGACAGGAGGTTTTTTGGAAGAAGTCAGTTTTGTGCTTCAAAGACACTAATATAGCTGCCTGTTCATTCATATTTTGTTTGAAGCTTTCATTTATCCCCTTTCACACATTCCAAAACACTTAAACTGCAAATAAAAGATAAATATATTCTTATGCTTACTGTTCAGATCACTGGATTTTTTTATTCTAGGTGTTTTTTTGATACCCATATTTAAGTACCAGCAGTACTTCTGGATATCACTCTTTTACATTCTGTTCTTAAAAATCCCATAATTTATCTATTCTTTTGCCATCACTAGAAATTATTTTTTGTGCCTGTAAATATCTAAAGAAGCCATCATCTTCTAGCATTTTATTTCTATGCTTTTAAGATGAACTTGCAGTGCTTCATATGTAAGCAGCTCCTTTGAAGCTCTGCTCTTAAACATTGCGGATGTTGAGTCTGCCACTCATAGGTCTTATAAGATTAGTAAATGCTGATTGAAAACATGCCAGCTACTTCAGTGATGATAAGTTTGATTATATCATATATGACGACAGATTAAGGCCCCATTCTTAACCATTATTATGAATAATTCATTTCTAGCCAAAAAGAGATTTTTGCATGAGATGCAAAGAATGAGATTACAGTTTATGGTGATTCATAGCATCTTTTATTGGGTGCCTCAGAATAATTATGAAATAAAAGCAGGCAGGCTTTCTGTCTTGATATTTCTTCAGTCTTGCAGAACTTCATCAACAGTATTAAAGCTATTGTTGCAAAAGGTGAAAGGATTGTTGCAAAAGGACACAAAGGTTGTAGAATTTATTTTTATACTTTTTTGTTTGTTTGTTTATACCTACAGAAGATATAAGTCAAAAACACTTTATGTTCAAAAGGCAAAGGCCCAGGTCCATGTGCTGGAGTGCCTTGAGATCAGCCCTGCCTGGAGCATTTCTGTTTAGTAAATGGCTTTGCTATGATTCTGTTTGATACTTTTTTTTCCTTTTCAGAATACAAAAAGCTCAGGGGTCTGGTAGGTACTTCTCACAGTTCAGATTTCCTCTTCCATTCAGTTTTGGTCTTGGCAACAAGTGGGAAACCTACATTTCGGCCTCTTGCAGAATGTTCCTGTTATCACTTCATCTGTATTTAAATTGAAAAGCACTTAAACAAGCAGGCAGGGAAAATTGTCTTGTAGACTGTAGCTGAATCCCTTTCATGCTGTATTATATTTTGGCAAGAAGGGTCTTTGCCAAAATGTCACCTAACAATCACTTCTGACACTGTCTTAAACTGATCTTGAATTGAAAATTGTCTGTTGTATTTTCCATAAGCACATATTGAACTTAAGGGAAAGAGTAAATATACTGACTTCAAGAAATATCTTTGTTGTATTGATATATTTTGTCTTTATTTATCACCATGGGAAGACGTGCTTATAATTTATCTTTGTAAAGAGTAAGGCTCACTACATGAAATTCTGTATCTTGGAGTGTTAATAACTGACTCTTCATAAAGCAACAAAGCAAAGTTTTCCTGTTGGTAATACATTATAGGAAAAGCATTAGTGATAGGAATGATAATCTCAGTTACCTGCAGATTTCATGCCCAGTTATTAGTATTTGTTTCCAGAGTCTTCAGTTAAAAGAAAGTTTCAATTGATTGAAAAGGGGTCAGTCGCTTTGCTTTTTAAGTTCTTGCCCAGTAGCACAGGAAGAGGCAGTATCTTATTGCTGTCAGCAGTCGTAATCACTAAGAAGCCTTGATACTTCTCTTCTGGAATAATGAGGGAATAACTTGAGGAATCAAATTTCTTGTAGATTGAGGTATACTTAAATGGAGTATTCTGGCATGTCAAGATTGCTGCAAGAATCATATTTCATGGAGTTACCATGGCCATCAAGATATGAAGATTTGGGTACTGCAAGAAACAACTTTTCTGTGATGCCAGTCTGAAAATAACCAAAAAAGTTATACATGAAGACTTTTATCATGCAGATAAAGCAGATCATGCTTTATTCCTTATAAAGTGATTTGGTTTGATTCTAGACCTGTTTCAGATTTCCTGGCATTCTAGACTGTATGGTATTCTGAGATATCAAGACCAAGCCCTGAAGAGAAAAGATTTCTTTCTGGTTTTGAAAAAGATAAAAAGTTCCTCATGCAGAGCTAAGCAGGTCACTTTAAGGACTGTGATTCAAACTATTTCACATTGCATGTAGTATGATTAGAAAATTTAATCACTACAGTCAAGCATGATGAAGAGTGGTAATCTTGCTTCGCTCCTGTTAACCTGGTGGCACTGCTACAAAAGTTGGCCTTCATCCTTGCCTTTGCTGCTCTTGAAATGAATGGCAGAAATCCAATGGCAACTTCCTGGTAATTAAGCTTGAGGAAAGTTACTGATGGACTCAGTCCTCGTTTTAAAGTTTATTTTCCCCACTGTTATTAATGAATACATTTTTAATTCATTTTGCTTTCCTCCTCCCCCTTTAATATTGTGGTATTTGAGATGTGCTTTCTTTCTGCATACACTTGGGAATTTTCTCTCTTTTTTTTTTTTGACAATGTA
This sequence comes from Agapornis roseicollis, assembly GCA_002631895.1. NCBI lineage: Eukaryota > Metazoa > Chordata > Aves > Psittaciformes > Psittacidae > Agapornis > Agapornis roseicollis. The sequence continues at coordinate 30,411 of NDXB01015442.1, read as the reverse complement.
TCCTTTTGTCATTCATTGGATTGGTTTCCAGCAATGAGTGGGTTTTGCACGTGCTCCTTCCCCTTCTTCCCATCCCTTACCGGGCGGGCTTTTCATTTTAACTGGTTCTATTGTTTGATCTCACAGTTTCTTCCTTGTCAGGCTGTCAGAAAATACTCTTTCTGTTAAAATGGCATCACCATAAGGACAGCTGGCACCTGTCAATAGCATGCTCTTGATTCCAGTATTTATCTAATATTAGTGCAACTAAGAGGGGAAACAACCTATACAGAAGTAAGCTTTTTCAAATGAGCTTGCAATCTTTAAAAACTCCATATTTTTGGCAGATGTAGAAGTTTTATTCTATAGGACTGTTGGGTCTGCTTTGTCCATATGATCTGCTGGTGAGTATTACACAGCAAAGTATAATTTCACTTTGTAAAATAATTGGGGGATGTGGTGTTTGGTTATTGGCTTTTCAGGTCTCCATTCATAAAAAAGACCAGAAAATAGCGTTTCTACTTGGAACCCCACACCCTTTACTGTTCTTTGGATTGTGATTTGATTTTATTATGATATTTTGTGGTAGCTAATTTGCCACTAATGATTACTAGACTTTTTTCATTAACAGCCTTCGTACTCTGCAAATATCAGCAAGCACTGAGCTTCTGGTTTGTGGCTGATTTCTTTTCAGCTGTTTTCATCCATCTGTTAAGGATTACTGTGCAGACAACACTTAAACTTTGTTTCTCAGTTGTTCCTTTGCTGTAAAGTATTGCAGGAGGAAGCTAAAATTTTTGCCTTATTTGAAATATTTTCAGATTTTTTTTTTCAATATTTGCAGGAGTTTCGAGCTGATGTTGAAAACTTTTTTTCTCAAAAACTGCAGTTAAAATTCTCATCAAATGAAGCATTTTTCCCTCCCCTTGTTGTTCCTTCATCTTTCAAAGTAAAAACCTCTGAATTTGCAGGGAGGGACTTTGACCAAAGTGATTTAGAAAAAGTTATTTATGAATTGTTATTTTGAGTCAGTGTTGAGGAAGGGAGATGAGGAAAAATAGCTAGTTCTGCCCGTCTAATGCTTTGTATGATAAACATCTAGGTATGCAAATCTTGGCTGCGCATGATTTGAAATAATGCTCAACTCCTAATAAGTACAGGAAAAGGGAAAAGATTCTGTATGGTATTAGATATATGTATTTTTATTAAATGTTTTCATTAGTATTTATAGAAATAATTATTGAAATTAATAAGTAGTCCGGAAATTAGGCTACTTCTCCATACTCTGGTTTGGAAAGTTTCCATACCTTTTCAAAACCAGTTGCAAAAACGTTGAGGCTTGTCCTGTTGTTCAGTCTCAATGTCCAGTGCCACTTGTCAAGCTGGCCTGAGATTACCAGCTAATCCTTGTTATACTTACTTTAAAGTTGCCACCCTGTTCTTTCCTGTCAACATGAATCTTTCCTTGTACATTATTGCCTACCTGTTCTCATTCTGCTTAATTCTTATTTTTTCTTGCCTCTTGGTGTCTAATTGTGAGCTGGCATTTGCCTTCTGTTTAAATCACTCTTCAGAACTCTGTTGGCACTGGCTGTGTTAGAGTTGTTGTTTGTTTTTATCCTGAAGCATTCACACAGAGATTATGTAAAGATTAAAAAGCATGACACTTACTTGAGTACCTAAGATCTTGCTTTTATTTCAGATATGTTGAGAATAAAGAAACATGAGCTTGCGTTTGTAGTATTTATATCTGATCTGTTAAGTTACATGTTCTAATATTTATAAACTTAACTTCAATATTTAAGTTAAACTGAAGCTTAAATTCAGAAGGAAGTGTTGTTAGGAGGGAGTGTTGGCAGTCAGGAGGTATCTTTCCTAAAAGCACGAGTTTTCTTCTGAATGCATTTATGGATTAATTTGGCTCAGTTTTTGATAGTGGATGTTGCTTGATGCTGACAGTAGGGCAAAAAAAAAGCTGATGTTTTTCTTGTATGGGATTTAGAATTAATATAGTTAGAAGGAACTCTTAGTTGGGTAGTCAAACTTCACACAGCATCCAGAACCGTAACACCTGTATTTCTGGGATCTATAATACTGTTTACTGATACAGAACTGGGTTTCTATTCAGATGGCACTAAATAATTTGAAACATTGAGGCTGAAGGGCTATACAGTAATGAATTGAACAAAATGCTTTGTCACTATAATTAAAATAAGCTGTTTTCCAGTCTAGTACTGGCTTGGTTCATGGTGCTTACAGATGTGATGGTTTCTCCGCAGTATTCCCTGCTACCCTTGAAAATCTTGGCTTGTTACAAAGAGGTGAACTTTGAAACTCAGTGTGTACTTTCTTGTGAATACCTGACAAGTCAGAGTAGGTTTCAGTTTATTCATATGGCTACTGCCTGCCCAGGAAAGCTTTTTTGGTTGGTTTTGGGTTTTTTTTTTTGTGATGTTTTCTTATTTTGTGGCTTACAATATTTTTTGAATTTATTGCTTTGTTCATTTTTGATGTGTGCTGATGGTGGAGCTTCCAATAGTTCTGTTCGCTGTTATGCAGGGTATGTTTCCATCACTTTTCTGGGATGTGAGTTACAGGAGCAGCTAGCCTTTCTGATGCTGACCTACAGCTATACAAAGTTCCTAAACACTCTGTACAAAGTGTCTTATAAATGCTTTAGAAGAAGATAGATATTCTGACTAACAGCACAACTTCTGCTTTTCCTGAAAGGTAGCTGCTAAATAACTGGTCTGAGCACAAAGACAATTTTTCACAATGGAAACTGGTGTCAGCTTCATCATGCTCTGCTAGCTTCATTTTTCTAGCCTGAAAACGTTGTAGTTCCATAGGAAAGTAATTTCAAACCCGAAACCTGCATATTGTGCATTTAAAAAAAAAAAAATCATTAATCTCTCAGTAAAGAATGAAACTACTTTAACTCTTAAGTTAATAAAGTAGTCCTCTTTAATGACATGGTATTAAAGCTTGTAAAAGTGTTACGGCATATTCCTTTTGTTTTAAATATAAATTAACATAGTCCATCAAGGGGAACAGAAATTTTAGGTTAGTTTTTCTTTTGAACTTTAACACTGTGGTCAAAGAAAGGACATAATAACATTTGCCTACAAAACACCACACAGTTGGACCTTTTCTTTTGGTNTGGTATTAAAGCTTGTAAAAGTGTTACGGCATATTCCTTTTGTTTTAAATATAAATTAACATAGTCCATCAAGGGGAACAGAAATTTTAGGTTAGTTTTTCTTTTGAACTTTAACACTGTGGTCAAAGAAAGGACATAATAACATTTGCCTACAAAAAACCACACAGTTGGACCTTTTCTTTTGGTGGGGGGGGGGGGGAGAACTCAACAAACCCTGCTTGTGAGTTTATAACTTTGAATGTCAAAATTTCAAGGAGTTGTAGCAAAGAGCTGTAGTTATGTTTGGTATGTGGTTTAACCCCAGCTGGCAACTAAACATCACAGAGCTGCTCACTTACTGCCCCCCCCACCCCAGTGAGACTGGGGGGGAGTATTGGAAGGGTAAAAGTAAGAAAACTCATGGGTTGAGAGAAAGACAGTTTAA
>NDXB01015442.1:0-26754 GCA_002631895.1 Agapornis roseicollis | reverse complement strand
AAAAAAAAAAAAAAAAAAAAAGGGGGGTGTGTGTGTGTCACACGGTCTCCCTAAACAACAAAACAAACAAAAACCCCAAACAAAACAAGATGGAGAGGAAAAGAAAACCTGAGAAACAGCAAGTGATGCACAGTGAAAGCAATTGCTCAGCACCAGACAACTGATGCCAGTTCCTGAGTAATGGCAGTCCCTGCCAACCTCCCCCTACACACACACATTCCTGCCTAGGTTTTATTGCTGAGCATGGTACCATATGGTATGGAATATTATTTTGGTCAGTTTGGGTCAGCCATCCCAGCTGTATTCCCCCTCCCAGCTTCTTGTGCACCCCCAGCCTGCTCGCTGATGGGATGGGGTGAGAGGCAGGAAAGGCCTTGAGTCTGTGAGCACTGCTCAGCAATAATTAAAACATCCCTGTGCTATCAACACTGTTTTCAGAACAGATCCAAAACATAGCCTCATACTTGGTACTGTGCGGAAATTTATCTCTACCCCAGCCAAAACCATTACAGTATGTTATCACGGGCTACTGGCTTCATAAAATACCAGTTATAAACAAGGTGAAATTGTTGCAGACTTCAAGAAAAAAGAATGTGGAATTAAACAGGCAGTGCTACTTGAGCTATTATAAAGGAATGCTGTTTATACAATCATATAACAGTTAGGGTTGGAAAGGACCCTAAGATCATCTAGTCCCAACCCTCCCTGCCATGGACCTTACACCTCACCCTGAACCTTATTCCTCCAGGCCCATACAACCTGGTCTTGAACACTGCCAGGGCTGGAGCATTTACCACTTCTTTGGGCAACCTGTTCCAGTGCCTCACTTTTCTCACAGTTAAGTAACTTCTTTATATCTACCTTGGAGTTCCCTGTTCAAGTTTGAACCCACTGCACCTTGTCGTATCGCTACAGTCCCTGATGCAGAGTCCCTCTCCAGCACCCTTGTAGGCCTGTTAGATACTGAAAGGCTGCAATGAGGTCTCCATGCAGCTTCTCTTCTGCAGGCTGAACAGCTCCAACCTTCTCAGCCTTGTGGCCTCCTCTGGGCCTGCTCCAACAGCTCCATGTCCTTCTTATGTTGAGGACACCAGAACTACATACAATACTCCAAGTGAGATCTTATGAGAGCAGAGTAGAAGGGCAGGATCAGCTCTTTAGATCTGCTGGCCACACTCTTCTTGATGCAGCTCAGAACGCAGTTGGCTTTCTGGGCTGCAAGCGCACACTGCAGTCGGCTCATGTTCATTTTCTCATTGACCACCAGCCCTAAGTCCTTCTCTGCAGGTCTGCTCTGAATCCTCTGCCCAACCTGTAGCTGTGCCTGGGATTGCTCTGACTCAGGTGTAGGACCTTGTGCTTGGCTTGGTTGAACTTTACAAGGTTGGCATTGGCCACCTCTCAAGTGTGTCAAGGTCCCTCTGGATGACATTCCTTCCCTCCAGCGTATCCACCGAGCCACACAGCTTGGTGTCATTGGCAGACTTGCTGAGGGTGCACTCAATCCCACTGTCCATGTCAGCGACAAAGATGTTAAACAGGATCAATCTCAACAACAACCCCTGAGGGTCACCACTTGTTACCGGTCTCCAGTTGGACACTGACCTGTTGATGGCAGCTCTGCATGTGACCGACCATTCAGACAATTCTTTATCTACTGGGTGGTGCACCCATCAAATCCATGTCTCTCCAATTTAGAGACAAGAATATCATGAGGCACAGTGTTGAATGCTTTGCAGAAGTCCACTTTAGCTTAGCTGCTTGGACATTTTGAAAGAAATTCAGGATAAAGTGTAAGATTCTGCAGTTGGGTGTACTGTTTTCTACAGAGGCAGGTTGGATTACTTGTTTGAAACCTACTTACACATAGTAAAGACAGACTTGAAGTGCATACACCACATTGCAAGATTCCTCTGTTTTGTAATCTCAGAATACTCTGAAGTGCTTTTGAAGCACAAAAGGGAAGGTTAATACAATGTTTTATTTTATTTCCCTTGGAAAATACCATCATCTGCCAAGGTGACTTTGAGATCTCTAAGAACTGGTTTTGGGGTTAAATTTGAGCCATGGACAGTAACAGCTTGCTTTACCCTTCCAGATCATTGTGGTCTGATTAGTTTGGCTGAGTCACTGACAGGTGTAAAACCCACCAATCTTGTTGACTTCATGCATTTACAAGACATAATACATTTCATACATTTGCATGACCCTACAGGGACATTTTGTTTTCAGTTTGTGAACTAGATGGGTATGAATTTGTTTCAGTTCCTCAACATTTTTTTCTTCTCTCATTGGGTGTGGAAGAAGTGGGTATGGGGCTTGCAGAGAAGACCTTTTATTCTTCACACTAAAAATGGTAGTGATGGCCTTTGCCATTACAGTAGATAAGAGAGTGTGTGGACAGCTAAAGACACTTGAAGTCTGCAGAAGGGGGTTATGCAATATCAGTTCCGCTGAGGGTAAAAGCAACATTAAAAGTGTGTCAACGTTTCCAGTTACCTGTTTAAAGTCTGCTCAGTGAGACATTTTCATAGTAGACAAGGCAGTATATTATAAGAAGGGTGAATATGTTAGTTGTCTGCAGATGCAGTAAGCCTGTGTGAAAATAGGTTGCTAAGCAGTTTTAGTACTCTGAAATCATATTGGTAGGTTTCAACAGATACCGAGTTTCTGCCTGTGATTCCTAAATAATAACTTACTCCCATGGTGTTTGGGTGTTTTGTTTGAAGACAAGTTGTAACGTATGCAGGCAAGAGAAGCTGAGGTTCTGCCTCAGATATGAGTGGGTATTTTAATGGTTTGGTGGTCTGTTAGATACCTGATGATATCGATAATCCTGAGAAGTCTGGAAAAATTATACGAGCAAGCATTGTCAGTGGCTCCCCTTGTGACTAAAACGAGAGTTTGGACTTACATTCTGTTAACTGCAGAAGCTAGAAAGCAGCTGTACACTGTGTGAATAGTCTGTATTTCCTCTCCTTTTTGACAGTGGCCAGAAGTGGATGCCTAAGACAGCAGGGTTAGTATTTACTCATAACAGAATTTTCTCAGCCACCAGCTGTTTGTTGCACAGAACTTTCTTGACCACTGTCAGTTTCTGTGTGTTTAGAATCCATCCAATAGATTTCTCTTAAGTGAATACAGAAAAGAAAGTTAGTAATTTTTTTCCTTGCCTATCTGGTTAGATCTCTTCAAGGCAGAATAATTTCAGCACCTCTGTGTGTGTGCCTGGTTTATGTTATGTTCAGTCACTCTCAACAAGCAATAGAAAACAACATTTGTAGCAGTGAAGGTGTTTGAATGTGTAGTGCAAAAGTGTAATTTAGTTCTCAGTAATTCTGATTATAATCTGATTTCTTGATGTGTTAGATTTCTTTCTCTCTTTTTTTTTTTTTTTTTTTGTTGTTTTATTTTTTTTTTTTTTTTTTTTTTTTTTTTTTTCTGCTGTTTGCCTGTTGCCCTTTTGTGGCAATGCATCACCTGCCTTTCCAAATCTAAGTGGAAGAGAGCAGTTACCGTATTTTGTCTCTTCTGTTTTGGGGTGGTTAACAATGTGCGTATCAAAATATCTTGCCACTTACAGATGCCAGTTTAAAGTGCTATAACTTGTTTATGTGTGTCTGCACCATAAATGGTATTGCCTGTAAAATGAGTTGACTAAATAGTCATTGGGCTGAATACGTGTGGCTGTTCAAAGTAGTGGTGGTGAGTGAACTGTTCAAGGGCTTTCAGGTCAGATTTTCCCCCTAAATGGAAAATGTAAAAGATATGTTAAGGAAATGCAAAAGTCTTTTTCAGAGTTGCAGAAGCGAGCAAGAATCCTTGGCTTGTGAAATACCCGTGATCTTTTGTATTTTACAAGTTGAAGAATAATACATATAATTAAGCAAAAGTTGGGAATTACTCATGTCTTACTAGCTTCAGATTTTTCTGGGATCTATTCTATGAACGTACAGAGCACACTGAGAAGTGGATGAAGAACAGCATCAGCTGCGGTGCTTGAAAAGGAGAGCACTTCTGCTCACATTCAGAATGCTTTATGCATTTTGTGTCGGAGAATGTTGAGCTATTATTCAGAACTCCTTGGCAGCTTCAGAGTTCAAGTTTTCAAATGGCATTTCTAGACGCCCTGTCATAACATGACTTGAGTGACTTCAGTGTCTTTGGTGGTTGAAGGCGTTACCAGCACAACAGTGTCTTGCTGCAAATAACTACGTAGTTCAAACTGCCTTCAGAGCAAGACTCAGATGAATTATTGTTTTTATTTTTATATATATGCAGATGAGCTGCTGTAGTTGAAATATCTGCAGAGAGGTAATGCATTAAAAAAAAATAAGTAAACTTTTTTTTATTTATCCAGTAAGAAATGTAGCTGAGGGCCTGAGCTGTTTAACACTTCTGAGTGTGACCATTGTTTTCATGATATTCATAAAACTCTTTGTTTTAAGCTTAGCAGGGAATTCCTGTTAAGCTGCTAGGTATTTCACAGAATATTAGATAACATAAACATCCAAAAAAATATACATAGAAAATGGGCCTTAGGTTATTTGTACAAGTGTAGTTGATGAATTAGAGACAGTTGGAGGTAGAAGCAAAGCTGTAGTCTTTCAACCGCTGCTGGAGGTTTGGTACTTACTTAGGTGAAATATAAATTATGTATTCTGAGTTACATATCTTCTCTATTATTAATGATTGAGCTGCCATTGGTAATCTGTCCTATTGTTCTAGAAGGATGATGCACGTTTTAGTGATAACTTCTTGGCATTTATAGTTAATGTTATAACACTTAATTGAGTCAGGGATTAAAATACCATGAGGCTGCATATAATAAACATAGGCATTCATGTAGTGATTTCAAAAAGAAATTGAATGTGGTTTAACTGCGTTAGCATTCAAAATTACTAGGAGTGCTGAATGTGGTACGTGATTTAGCAGTAGTCACTTACATTAGTAAGTTTTCACTTCTCTTTTTACTAACAGGAAACCCAGTTAGGACTGCGTGATGGTAATAACACTGAAATGCTCAATCTAGATGCTGATGAGAAACTTCAAGAAAATAGTGAGTAGGCTAGGAGATGGTTAACATCTTGTGTTGGGTTTTTTTTGTATAAGACTCAGCTTTGGCAAAATTGAGGGGGGAGGGAAGGTAGAAACAGGTTCAAATGAAAACTTAGAGAATTAATGTATATCTTGTCTCTAGGACTTCCCTCACTGTGGTTCAGAAAAATACTTCGCTCTTTCTTATTTTAGGAGCTTCTTTTCACTATGAATTTCTTTCTTTTAAGTCGCAGTTTCCAAGGTGTGGTTTTATTTTAATGTTTTCCTCTGTGTAATGAAATTAAGGTTTAATCTAAAAATGGGTATTTTGAGACTAATTTTGCTAACATATTCATGCTGCTGCGAGTATTTTGTAATGCTAGCTTAACACTAATTTATTCATAAGAAAATTATTAAGTGTTTGCAGTTGAATTACATGGATTTTCATTAAAATAATTTAAACATTTAATTAATTTGTTGCTAATGAGTAAAATTTTCCCCAACGCACTTTGTCCAAAGTGTTCATAAAGCCAAACAGAGCGGTGACTCAGCTTTCCTCTCATTTGTAGTAGTGATTACATTTCTGTTAGACCTCAAATTGTCTCTTGAGATTTCTGACAAGTTCTTCTAACTGCTTGGCATTTATAGGGCTTCTACCACTGTTAGCACTAGTGAGTAGTGACTAATTGCTTGGATTTTAACATTAGGTTGTGTAATTCTACTTAAAGTGAGTATTAGTGAGACAAAAGAAATGCTGATGGTCTGTTTACGTTATCTCAGTTGCTGATGATGATTGGGAAGTGCACTGGTGTTAAAGGAGTTCTGACAAAACACCAAATTTATCAGTCTTAAACTGGGTCTCCAATAGGCTGGTTTAAAATTAGCAGGTGTAAGGCACTGGAGGTAAATTGCACAACCTGAAGAAAGCAGCTTTTGGCATTGGCTGGTCCTCACTGGAGTCCTGTTGTACACCAGCTGAGGTTTCCAGTTCTTGCGTGCTTGAGAAGTTAGCAAATTAAAAATCTTAGAAGAGTCTCCATCTGTTTGCTCAGGTGGCTGCTTCAGTTGTTTTATAAAATAGGAAAAAAATCCAACAAAACAAAACAAAACAAAAAAACCAAACAAACAACAAACCCAACCCAAGAAAAGGAACCATGGAATGAGCAGGAAAGGGGAGTGATAGTAGCTCTCCTGGTGCAGCTGCATAAGTATGAATCATAGAATGGTTAGGGTTGGAAAGGACCTTAATGTCATCTAGTCCCAGCCCCCTTCCATGGGCAGGAACGCCTCACACCAGACCATGTTGCCCAAGGCTCTGTCCAACATGGCCTTGAACGCTGACAAGGATGGAGCATTTATCACTTCTTTGGGCAACCTGTTCGAGTGCCTCACCACCCTCACAGTAAAGAGCTTCCTCCTTATATCTAACCTGAACTTCCCCTGTTTAAGTTTGAACCCATTATTCCTTGTCCTGTCACTACAGTGCCTGATGAGGAGTCCCTCTCCAGCACCCTTGTAGGCCCGTTCAGATATTGAAAGGCTGCTCTGAGGTCTCCACGCAGCCTTCTCTTCTCAAGCTGAACAGTCCCAACCTTCTCAGCCTGTCTTCATATGGGAGGTGCTCCAGCTCCTGATCATCCTTGTGGCCTCCTCTGGACTTGTTCCAAGAGCTCCATGTCCTTCTTATGTTGAGGACACCAGAACTGGAGACAGTACAGCAGATAGAATATGCTTCTATAACTGGTGAAGGCAAAATACTTTTTAAAATAAATAGCTTTTCATAATAAGTATAGGATTTCTTGCAAGCATCTGTCTTTTTTTTTTTTTTTTTTTTTTTTTTTTTTTTTTTTTTTTTTTTTTTTTTTTTTTTTTTTTTTTTTTTTTTTTTTGAAGAATGTTTGGTTTCTTTTAAGCTCAGTGCGGTTTTGGTGGGCTAGGGTATCTAATAAAGGTATTCAGTCTTGTTAGGAAAATGTGCTTTCTGACATCAGGATTTAGGAAGATGAGGCTTTGCCCTTGAAACTTCCTGACCTTTCAGAGTGTGGCTGGCTTTATCCATGCTCTCCAGATTAGGTTTACTCATTAATCAAATCTATTAGGGTATCACTGAAGGTATTTTTAGAAGAGAGTAGTATGAAACTGTAGTAACAGGTGTTGCACTTCGGGAGGGGGGGAAGTAATAGTTTATTTAAGCTGCTCTGGTATATTTTATTTTCTAAAAACTAAGTATTGAGTGTCTAATTGTGAATAGCTTTTTAAAATTAGATGAAAAGCTTTATCTTTTATTATTTAGAACACTCAAAGTAAAAACTTTTGTCAGTGTTTGGAAACTCACAGGTACCCGGGTTTTAAGGAAAAAAAGCTTTGAAATCAAAAAATGCAGAGTTCAGCAATGTCTGGTTCCTTTATCATTTTCTTTTTAAAGTGCAAGTTTTCTATTTGCTCCCCCCCTTGCTGTTGAAGGGTCTCTGTATGGTTCCTGGGTCCAGCTGCCAGATTCTTGAAGCCTTCTCCATGGCTTGCCAGGAGAAACAGGTGTGGAGCGGGCTTCCTTGGACTCCTGCTCTTGGAATCAATGGCTCCCTCTGCAGTCCTTTTAAGAGAAACTAAAGTGTCTTACATCGTCTGCCATTCCACCTTTTCTTCTTTCCCTGGGAAAACTGCAATAGGTACACAAGTTGTGTCTTACCTCCACCTTCCACTCTTTTTTCTACGTATTCAGGACACATCTTACCTGTGGATGGTGTAAATCTACAGAGACTAAAGACATAGAATACACCTTTTCAGAATGCTTGCAGTTAATGGGATCTGTTGTGGATGCTGTATGCTGTGTGTGACAGTCACAGAGTCACAGAATTATTTGAGTTGAAAGGGACCTGAAAGATCATCCAGTTCTAACCTCCTGCCGTAGGCAGGGACACCTCACACTAGTTCAGGTTGCTCCAAGCCCTGCCCAGACTGTGTGGCTGAAACTTAGTGAGGACTCTGGGCTCCAGCTTCCTTAAAAAGAAGAGTAAAAGGAGTGCTGGACGTGATACATAGAATCTGAGAGACTTCTGGGGAAAAAAATGTGCATGGGACTTCTATGAGAACTGTGGGTGGAGGAAAAATTAATATTATCAGCTAACTCGATTTTTACTTTTTAAATACTTTTTTTGAGTCTCAAATCTGCTGAATTGAACCTAAGAACTAAGAACCTAAGGCCTAAGAACTAATTTTAGGAAAACATAATGTCCATGCATTCTGCCAGGGTAGTTTGCTCTCTAGTTGTTTTCAGGAGGATCATTGTCAGATAGAGCTCTGAATTAAGATGACATAGCATAGAAGGCTGAAAATGGATACTCTTTATAAGCTTATTCTAGAATTTTTAGAATGCTGAATAAACTGCATAGCATTTTCTTGCAAAAAGTTTAAAACCTGAAAATTTCAAAGTGAAAAATTTGGCTCACTGAGAATGAATTTGTTTAAATGTGCAGGCAAGCAAAAGAAAATTAGACACGAGGCTCTGCAGAAAGAGGAATGCAAAAATTGCTGCACTAGATCAGGCCTGTGAAATGATCTCTTTTATACATATATATGTGTGTGTGTGTTTGTATAACTTACCCTTTCACTTTGTAAAAATGACCTCATTGCCAGCAACAGAAAAGCTTGTATAGCTATTGTCTTGTCGTCCTCTAACATGCAAATAAATCTTCAGACATACGTGAAACATAAAATCCAGAAGGACTTGTGAAATTTGTAGTTGCAACTTATGTTTGTACAACAAGAAATGTTTCTTTGTCTGCATAACTGTCTATTTGCCAAGTAACTGTATATCCCTTTAAGCTGGTGTGTGTTGGTTTTGATGGTTTTTTGTGAGCGGGTTAGGTTTTATGTATATTGCGGTAGCAGAAGTCTGATTATTTGTTAGGACATTGTCAAACTGCTTTTGTGTGTGTGTGCCTCACTCGTGTCATTTTGCATTGAGGGTAATCTACAGCCCAAATGTTAGATTTTATTAATGTAAAATCTTCCCTCTGCCTCGGACTGTTCCTTAGTCTGACCTCCCAGGCATTTAGAGTGTTTTGGAGGGGTTTTGAACCTTCAGTGTCTGTGCCTTTAGGCCGTATCCTGAAAGAGGGTATACTATGGTTCTGCTGCAGTCATTTCAATATTTTTCTGTGTAACTGCTCAGTGTAGTTTTAGTTTTTCTTATTGTTTTATTTTTGGCCTTTTGATTATGTAACTTCCTAAGATATTTTTCTTAGACCTGTCTATGCTGAAGTGCAGGGTTTTGCTGGGTTAGGAATTTGTTAGAAGTTTTTTTTCTCCTATATATTACCTCTCAACATTAAACTGAATCTGTTATTTTATTCATAGGATTTCTGGGAAATTCTGGTTGGAAGGGTTCTCTAGTCTGACCTCCTCCTCAAAGCAGGGTGAGCCAGGAGGTCAGAAGCAGGTTATGAGGGATTTTATCCAGCCAGGCCTTGAAAACCTCAAAGCAAGGAGACCACAAAACTTCTCTGGGCTGTATGTTCTGGTGTTTGACTGTCCTCATGGTGAAGAAGAGTCATCTTATGTGCAGTCTGGACTTCTCTTGTTTCAACTTTAATGCTCATTGCTTTATGTCCTGTCACATTGTACCACTGTGGTAAGCCTGCCTCCTTGCAGGTACAGGCAGGCTGTTGTTAGGTCTCTCCAAAGCCATCTCTTCTGCAGGCCAAATAAGCCCATCTTCCTCAACCTCTCCAAACAGGGCAAGGGCTCGGGCTCCCTGAGTATCCTGGTGGCCTATTGCATCCACTTTATGGATTTATTTCTTGTACTGGGGGACATAATAAAGTGTGTTACACCATATCTGGAAAATAAACCCGGATTACAGGTGATAATCCATTCCCTTATCTACTGGCAAGACTCTTTCTTAGTAAAGCCTGTGATACTGTTGACCTTTCCTGCCAGGGCACAATGCTGGCTCATGATAAGCTTGCTATCTGTCAGCCTCCAGATTTTATCATTGCCAGGGCCTCTCAGGCGTGAGGCTTTGTGTTTGTTCAGTCTGAATTCATACAGCTCCTGTAGCATTCATTCCTCTTTCCTGTCTAGATCCATCTGAATGGCAGCCTTGCCCTTAAACATGTTGACTCAGCCTCTCCACCCCAGTTAAGATTCTGCCCCTCTACTCTACTCTCATGAGACCCCACTTGGAGTTCTGTGTGCAGTTCTGGTGTCCCCAACATAAGAAGAACATGGAGCTGTTGGAGCAAGTCCAGAGAAGGCCACAAGGATGATAAGGGAGCTGGAGCACCTCCCATAGAAAGACGAGCTGCACAGCCCCAACTTTCTCAGCCTGAGAAGCTGTGTAGAGACCTCATAGCAGCCTTACAGTATCTGAAGGGGGTCTTTGAGAATTCTGGAGAGGGATTCTTCATCAGGAACTGCAGCAGTAGGAAAAGGGGCAATGGGTTCAAACTAAAACAGGTGATGTTCAGGTTAGATCTAAGGAAGGAGTTCTTTACTGTGAGGGTAGTGAGGCACTGGAACAAGTTGCCAAAAGAAGTGGTGAATGCTCCATCCCTGGCAGTGTTCAAAGCCAGGCTGGACAGAGCCTCTGTCTACTAGACCCTTGCAGCATTGTTTAGTGTGAGGTGTCCCTGCCCATGGCAGGGGGATTGGAACTGGATGATCTTAAGGCCCTTTCCAACCAAAACCATTCTATGATTCTAACTATTATCTTAAAATTCTAACCAGAGTCCACCCTACTGGCCCTTCAAGTCATTGGTAATGTCGTTTAATGGACCTGTCCTTGCTTAGACCTCTGCAGCACCCCAGGTAGCATACAGTGCAGAAACCATTAACTTCTGAGCCTGACCAGCCAACTGTTTCCTGCAAGTCTAGTTGTTCATCCATTCTAGAAAGAGGGATTTTTTCCTAAGTCACTAATACTCAATTTCTTGAAGTTCCCATGTCCTCCTTAGTGTCTTGATTTATTGTTAGCTTTTCTTACCAGTAAAAACCTACATTGGTAGGTTTATCTTGTGTCTTGAACAGTTTCCGCATTCATGAGTACTTTTTTTACTCTGTGACTAACTTTCTTGGTGTTCTTCTCATGAGAAATTTTGTCATTGCCTTTCTTGAAGTTACTCTTTCTTTCTCAGCTTCTTCTTTTTCAGAGTTGACATTATCCTACCGTATCTTTATATATATATATATATATACACTGCAGATTTTAGTTATTGCAGATGCATTCTCTGAAGTGTAGAGCAAGCACATTAACATTTCCTAAAAGCAGATGGGGCTTTCTGGTTACTTTAAAATAGACTGTGCCTAGACCCACGATCTTACTGTTTCTAGCCCAGGTAATTTGTTATTCTTAATTATTCACCCACTTCAGTTTGAAATGGTAGTTTTGATAGATATGCACGCTTGATGGAAATATGTCTGGAACAGCTATGTCACCATTATTCTTCATGTAAAATTCACGCTAATGCACAGTTCTGTTGGTGGTACTTCGGTGTCTGCTAGATGTTCCAGTTCTCATTTAATTTCTTGTTTATGGTCTAATAACATAATTTGCAATTCTTTTCTATGATTTTGTTGGTTTTAAAATAATTACCATTTTATACTTCAGGTTTTATGATCTTTCCTTTTCTACAGCTTCGTGAAATTGGATTTCTATTTTATAGTGCTAAACTAACAAGATTTCCATGCATATGCTGTAGGTAGTGCTGCTTTACTCCAAAAGGCTGTGTTTTATCTTTCTTCCCAGTACTGGCCACAAGCTATTCCCTTGCTTTACTATTCATGTGAATTGTACTTGTCTCATAGCAGCAAGAGGCTACAATACCTCCTGGTTTCAGGTTGTGTAAGAGTAATTCTGAAGCATTTAGCCCCATTCAGAGAACTATACTGTTCTGCCATGTGGCCACAGGTCTGTAGTTGTTTTACCAGCTGTCACACTTGTGTGTTAACATCAACAACAACAGAATTAGTGGAATGAATACTTCTGAGCTAGACAGTTTTGAGTCCAGATGTTTTGACACATCTGGTTTTGAGAATCAGGTATATAGATTGAGGTACAAATAGGTTTCAGTGTGTCTGGTATGCTGGGAATACATGTTTAAAAATCTTAAATCAAAATTTTCTTACTTTCAAAGATTACTTTTAAATGAAAATACTGTTTTGAATGTGGGTCACATTTACATGTTTTCAAGTGTGAAATCACCTTGCACATATAATTGACTGACTGTCTTCTGGATGTCATTACCACCTTATAGTTCATCAGTTTCTCAGTTCATTTGTGGTTTTGCTGAGGACTGTGTCTGTACAGGCAAACAACGCAATTTCTGTAATCCTTGTTAGATGTCAATATGCAGATAATGGTTTTTGTCTGTATTTGTGACCTGTCAGCAACATCAAAATACAAATGAGTAAACTTGACTCTTGGAGGAGGGAAGAGCAGGCAGGGGCAGAAGGGAAAGTGGCTGCTAGATCTTGGATTGGTTTGATTTTTGGGTTTTGGTTTTTTGTGTTCCTTCAAAGACTGACTAAACCATGTTATCTTTGTTGTGTTTCTCTCCTCTTTCCAGTTTAATGTAGTGGATCACAGATTTTGTGTGTGATTATAATTTAGTTGCTTTGTTGTGTGGCTTACTGAGTATTGCAGTGTGGCCTGCTAGCTGGTTTCACATGAAGTATTGCTAACTGTATCTGGATGTTTACATGAAATACTAAGTGAATGTGGTGAATTTTCGTAGAAAGAAAAGAGTATTTTGCTACCTGTGCAAGAAATTCTGCCTGAGTGAAGTAATTAAACAAAGAGTGTGTAAATAATTAATGATCAAATATAATGTAAATCTTTTTGGCCAAAGAAATTACTGAAAATGCATGCTTAAACTGTATTTTAAAAGCAGACAATTAAACAGAAAACTTCCTTAGTGCCCTTAGAATCTTTTAACATGTGAGCCAAAGGAAATGCCTACCTTATGTTGTCATTGGAACAGCATCCATTTGAGGTTCCCCTAGGCCTCTTTTTTACCCTGCTAACTAGGCTATGCGTGTGCAGTGAAAGTCTCTTTTACATATAAAAGTTATTTTTCACAAGAAGTACTCTGTTTTTACAGCAGTTTCTGCCTGTGGTCAATAAGTTCCTTTGAAAATTCTTATTTTTCTCCAGAGATGTTGATAGACCTAACTTGTTTTTAATTCCTGCTTTATATGCTAAGGAAGAAGGGGTAGAAGCCATACTTACTCAGAATGACAAAGGAAATCCATAACAGAGCAAAACTCAGAACCTACATACCCTCCCTGACTGATAGTCGTCTGCTACAGCCATTAAATGGTTCTTTTTCCCTTGGAAGATTTTCTGAAAATTGTGCTATAAAATGATACCATAGCAATGGGGTTAGAGATGTACATATGTTGCTAAGAAACTACATGATCTGTTCTGGACCAGCTACTGGGATAAAGTGGCTGTCTTAAGTTGTTGTGTATGGAAAAGGGCCACTTTAGGTGATGTGCATTTTGCTCCACCGATTTCTGACCTGCAATGCTTGCCTTTGCAGATGGAACATGAGGATTTTGTAATGGAGGGGCATGGCAAGACTCCACCTCCTGGTGAAGAAAACAAACAGTGAGTCACACGTTTATTTAAAAAGGGCCTTACCATAGTAAATGGTGTGAAGCACTCGTATTTAAATGTACTGGGAGCATTGGTCATTTGTTGGGTGCTCACCCTTTTGATTCCTTAAATATCCATATATAAAAGTGGATGGTGGCTGAGGAACAACAACAACAACAAAATAAATAAAGCAGGATGTTGACTTACATTAAATTTAATAGCATAGAAATATGCATTTAAATTTCAGACGTTGAATCAGAAGTTGTTGTAAACGGAATAATTCGGGAGGTTTAGCACTGAGATAGTGAGTTTGTATGTTCAGCTATTCTTCACTGAAATAATGTGAAATACAACAGAACCAGGGCCTTCCTTTTGGTGTGCATATGGTAGATCAGTCTTTTTTGGAATATAAACCTTCTTTAGAATGTGTTTCAATAAAGAAACTGGCATTGTAAACAAAATGCTTTTCCAAGGATGACCAATTTAAGATGCTGGTACACAGTGCTTTAGGTTTTTGTTCAGATGGGAAGAACAGAGTCTTGTCCTGGAAGTATTGCAGTGATGGTTGTCTTCCATATTCTTTTCTTTAGTTAATGCAATGGTAATTCAGTTTTGATGTCATCATAAGTTTTTTTCCTGACCTGCCTTTTGGAGCAAGCAGGAAGATGACCTTTGAGAAATCCACAGCACAGAACTCTTTTTTTCCTGTGCCTAGTCAGATGTCTCCTCATGAGAAGTTCTCATTGATCAGCAGTACATCTGTTGCAGAAAGGCTGGCGTTTGCCCTGAGATAAAGGTCCTCCTTGCCTTCTAGATAAGTTAGCAACTTTAAGTCCACTGCCTCTGCAATGGTGAGAAACCATTTCTGAGGTAGCCAGGATGAGTTCAGGAAAGTTCTAATGCTGAACATGCACATTCTTTCCATCATGGAAGTGAGCCAAACTTCTCAAAGTAATTGCTGCTGTTTCTTTCTATTCAGACTGCCCAACTTACTGTGGTACCAACAGATACAGAGCTTGTTGAAATAGAAACTTTTGGAAAGTTCCAGAAGAAAAATCAGGGCAGAAATAAAAAATGGAAGTTAGATTCCTGCTTTCCTGAATTGTTTCTTTAGATATCTAATAGCACAATTCAACACGTTACTGGTATTGGATCTATAGCTTTGTGTTTGCTGTCTAATTTCAGGTGCAAGTGGAAGGTAGGATTACTTTACAGTTGACCTGATTTCCAATTAGAGCTTTTCAAGTGCCTTACATTACCTCTCTTCTTCAAAATTGTGGTTATTAGAGAATAGGAGATTAGTGAGATGCAGGATTTTTATTTTTTTAACTAACAAACCTGTGTTGAGGTGGCGCCTGAGATCTTGTCATGCAGAGCCTGCCCTAAGGAGAACCATTCCTAACAGTGTTAATCACATTGTTATAGAAGTCTGAAAACACAATTTTAGTAATGAAACTTAAGAGATGAATAGAAGTGTTTTGTGCAACTGTGGCATAATTCCAGCGAGATTCTATTGTGGGTATTGCTTTTAAATTTCAGTCAGTCACCTGAATCTTTTTCTATGCACAGTCTCAAATTTTCAACTACTTAACAACATTGTCTGCCATGGTAGAGTTTATCTCTTGCTTTAAGTGGCGTTGATCTGGCATCTGAGATAAACAAATGATAATCACACAAAAGGATTTGTATTCTTGAGTGACTCCAAAAAGCTCCATTGATTTCACATCTTTTGCTGTTGATCTCAAAAGAAAGGAAATTAAATAGGAAATTGCCTCTTCATATTGTTACTCACTTGCATTAGGGATTAGAGGGATTAGTTGGGCATCCTGGTGTGGGTCTACTGAAGGGCCACAGGGAGAGACTGGAACATCTGACAAAGGAGAAGAAGCTGAGACTGTTTTGCCTTGGGATGAGAAGACTTTGGCTTATCCATGTGTACAGATAGATACCTGATGAGGGGACTATGGAAGACTGAGCCAAACTCTTCAGTCGTGTCTGCTGAAAAAACAGGAGGCAGTGGGCATAGACTGAGATACAGGGAATTCCACTCAAACCCAAGGAAAAAGGAAATTACTGTGAAATGTGGTCACATCTTTGGAACAAGTTGCCCCAAAAGGTTGTGCCTTCATAATCCTTTAAAATGTTTGAAACCCAGCTGGATACAACCCTAAGCAGCCTGCTGTAGTTAACCACACTTTGAGCAAAGGGCTGGGATTGATGATCTCAGGTATCTTTCCTCTGCAGTGATTCAGTGTTCAAGGCCAGTTTGGACATAGCCTTGGGCAGCATGGTCTAGTGGGAAGTGTCCCTGCCCATGGAAGGGGGGCTGGACCTAGATGATCTTCATGTCCCTTCCAACCCTGACTATTCTGTGTATGTGTGTTTGTTGTTGTCCTCCTAGTTGATTTGAGATTACTGCCTCTACAGCTATGCAGATGTTTTGGGGAGGTTTTTTCCCCCCTCTTTGAGTTCTAATTTGCTTTCCTGGAAAGTTGACCATCTTAATGTAAATGGCTTTAACAGACAACCGGTTCTGAGTAACTATATTTCAATCCTTGAGGAAGGATTCAGAAGGTAAAGAGTTTCAGCAACTGACCTGCAAGCAAGGTGCTGGAGCAGTCTGGAAGTGTTACCCTCTTAGGTGAGCCCAGCAATTTCTTAATATTTAACTGCATTCCAAGAGACTCAAAGTTTGAGTGGACATTAAAAGAACAGAAATAAAGGTAACTTCTGAGAGACTTTCAGTGGAAGCAGTAGTTCTTACCTAGCAACAGTGTCATGTGGAATTTCCGTTGCTGAAGTACAGCTTCATAATGGATTATAAGAAGCCACCACCCATGGATGACTTCTAGCAATTTATTTCCAAAATGCAACAGTATTTCAACTCAGTTTGACTCAGGGATAAAAACTTGGCATTGCAAGAGTGCCTTCTAGTATTGAAAACCAACCAACCCTGCTTCCATCTCTCAAACCTTTCTTTTATTGTACTGAATAGTTCTTTCAGGCAGACTTAATGCACTAAACTTGAAGCTTTTTTAAGATTTTTTTTTCCTTATTGAGCTGTAGATGATACCCAAGAACTGCTCCTTGCTGGTCTCTGTTAGCTTTGTGGGGAGGAACTCTCCTGTCAGACTGTATACAGTGTCTTTAGACTTTTTTAACAAATCATTTACGACATGAATATAACTGATTTCAGTCAAAGCTGTTTATGAAGAAGAAAAGTTACACATGCAAACCCCTTAGTTATAAGTGAAATATAGAATGGGCATACCCATCTTGAGTTCTGTGAAAGATACACTTTACACCTTTGTAACAAACCTGGTGTGACTCTGCAGCAGTGAGGGCTGCCACTTACTCTAAACCCCACACTTCAAAAGAAGTGAGTATGCGTGGACTACTGAGGCTGATAATGTCTGTATTGGACTATGCTTCTACTCCAGCAGAGGATCCTGACTCCTTGAGAAGTTGTTGCTTCTCAGTACTCTGTAAATGCCTCCCTCCTCTCAGCTCATTAGTATGTGATGTTAACTGTTTGTTATGCTTGGCCGCATTACTTTGTTATGTGGCTAATATCTTTGCTAAGAAACCCCTTTCGCTCTCTCCCAAAAGAAAAGTTTGGGGAAGGGTTAGCATCATTATGTTTAATTGCAGGTAGACATTTTGTTAGAGGCGTTCTCTTGCATTTTCATGCATTATGAATACTGACCTGAACTTGCCATATTTAGGATTAAATATTATCTCTCCACAAAATACTTATATTTTACATGGCAGTAGCTTCTTTTTGCCTTACCAATTGTAATAAGGCTTTTACTTATCATGTATTAGAGAAAAGATTAACAGGCAACTTTTGGAAAGATACTTCTGGATCAAACAGTCAAACTTCTGTTTACAAGCAGAGAGCAGCTTCTCTTTGTACCTTTTTTTTGAGTGGGAAAATCCTATTCAAGCCCTTAAACTGAGGTTGTGTTCCTGGTTCTAGCAGTATTAGCTAGTAGCTCTGCCTCTGCTAATAAATTATTCCCAGTTTTCACCACCAGAAACTAATGTACCTTGATCCATTAGTGAAAGGGATCGTGTAATGAAAATGTACTCCTTTGTATAAGAAAAATGTAAATGTTTTACCATTTCTGAATAACACACTGGAAAGTCTGTTTGACAGTAGCTATTTGGGCAAGAAGTGAGTCAAGTTCATGCTCATGTTTACTAGCAAGGTAAGCCAAGCTATTACTGCTGTCTAAAGCAACTCAGCTGGCTATTCCCCACCTGCTGTTTTGTAGTAATGGGAGAGAAAAGTCTTCAGCTATCTTGGCAATTTGTACATCTGGAAGTGATTCATACTGTAAGACAGAGAGCAAAACAAGATCTTTCTGTAATTTACAAAATGTCATTGATTAGACCTACTGGATAGCCTTTTTCTTGGCTTGATAATTTAATGTATAGACACAGAGGCAATGAGACCCTCCAAAACAGCAGCAATGCAAGGAAGATTGTAACAAACGGAGATCACAACATTGTTTTAAATTGGGTAATGTTCTTTTACATTATTCTCTGACATTTCAGCAGGACTGTTCAATGCCTTCCTGGATTTGTGTGACACTATGATTAAAAGAAAGTGGTAGCTAAAATAGCCTAAGCTGGAAAGAGGAATGATAGACTAGTAAAGTAGTTTCAATCAAAAAGGGCCTCCAAAAGTCATCTCATCTACTTCCATGGTCAAAGGAGGGCCAGATTTGAAGGTTAAATCTAACTTCTAAGTTGTATCAGGCTTCTTGGAATTATTCTAGAGCCTTTCTGGGCAATCTGTTGTGTTGATCACCCTCATGCTGAAGAAAATTTCATAATATTCAGTAAGAATTTAACTCGTTGCAATTTATGTCCTTTGCCTTTCATCTTCCAGTGTGCATGTGTGAAAGTCTGGCTCAGTCTTCGTTAAAACTTACTTCTATGTTTGCCTGTACAGCAGAATGCTACCTGTCCCAGTTTAGTTCTGTCATTTTAAAGCTATGAAAAACAAGCTCTGTCAGCCTTTTTCCTTGTATTTCAAATTAAGGAGCTAGTTAATAGGCCAGCCTTCCTTCATTTTCAGCAGCCTGCCGATATTGGTTGCACATGTAGATATCACTGCCTCAGTGGTGTAAAACAACCAGTCATACTCTTCGATAATGTTGCTGAAAACTATAAAAAGGCTGCAGTGGTATATCCTGAAGATGTCTGCTTTGGTTGGTGGGAATGCCAGACATTGGTAGGAAGTACTACAGCATTCTTTTGAAGGTTTAAGTTAAAAATTCCATGAAAGACCCTAGCCACAGCTTCTGTCCCTATAGCATAAAACACTATTCTTACCAAGAAAATGAAGTTAGTTAAATATGTGTGTAACAGGGATTTTGCTTCATGTATTAATGACATTCCATATTACTGAAAGTATTGCGATTTGCTTTGAGGACCATTGCGCTTTTTAAATTTACTGACACAACCAACCTGAGCAGTAGTGCTGTAGGGTTCTTTCAGGGTTGGTTAGGGTTTTTTTGTTTTTTTTTTTAAAGATTCATGTTGGGATTTTCAAGGTAGCCTCCAAATCCTAATTCAGATTATTAATTTAGTTTGGGGGAACCTAGATTTGAGCATCATCCCAAATTCTGTTGAAATTCATGACAAGTCAAGTCTTCCCTTGAAAACATAGTATCATAGAATATGTTCAAAAATAAAGGCATAGCTCATTTTTCATTGCTGGTTGTTCTGTGTGTATAGCCCGTTAGAGAAATGTCCCCATACACTGAAGCCCTCTGTCCCACATCCTGAGAAGCCACCACAGAGACATGGGCTGTGTCTGTAGTGACCACACCAGACACTTTTGTCACAGGGTATCGCAGTTCTGTTAGCGTGTCAGAATATGCTTCGGTCCTAGTGATAACTCAGGCTAGTTCTGGTATTGGCATCTGAGTAGGAGAGTTCTAACTTTGAAGTTGTTTTTTTTTCTTTTATGTCTTTGGAGCTTTGAAAGGATATTTGAAGGCATGAGACCATTAGACTAAAGATGAAAACTGGTCCAACTAAGGTTTAAGGAATATTTTCATCACCTTCATATTTTATAAGTCTTTATTCCCTGCAGTGGAATGGGTGGCAGGACAAGTTTACATTTGAAGGCAGCTTTACCAGTGTATGTAAAGGGCCTTGGGGCACAGAGGAAAGAATTGCCCTTTGTTGTGCAATTGAGTGGCTAGACATGGATAAGACAGCAGTGAATTCTTAATCTGTAGCAGTAGCTTTTTCAACCATAAGACTGGTAAGTCAATAATGTTGAAAAGTGGGCTTGCATTCTTTACAGTACAGTACTTCTGAATGGTGTAAAAAAAATAAACATGCAGAACTTAAGCACTTTAAAGTGCCAAAAGTTCCATCACTTGTCTCCTATATTTTACTAGTTTAATGTTAAATATTTGGGAATTTTTGTACATAAAATTAGAGGTATTACCCCCAGGGAAACTCTAGTCTGACTATTCTAAGCAAAAAATAGTTTTAAGTTAGGCATTCATGTCTGCAGTTAGTGTTGAAAGTGTTTTCAGTTGTCATGCCATGGTTTTTAATATTCCCCGTGTCCCATCCTCTGGTTTATTTTTTTTTTCTATTTTTCCTTGCAAACCATAAATCAGGAGGTAGCAAAGCATATAGCACTGTGTGGTTTATTCTATCATGAACAGATTCAGGCTCGCTATGCTCCCCAGCTCACCTACACCATTAGTGTACTGTTACTTTGCAAGTGTTTTCTCAGTACGGGAAAAAAAAAAAACAGAAACAAAATTACCGTTGAGGGGAAGAAAAGCAAAAATTTGTGGGAGATCACACAGAAAAAAAGTCAACTTTGGAAGTTACCACTTACTATCCCAATGTGATTAATTTACGCTGCTACTGAAAACTGAGAGAGGAAAAGACTTATGGACAATGTGCATTGTAAGTGGGAGTAGTTTGGGATTTCTTATCCCTAGGATTTCATAGTGCGTTCATCCAGATGTCTTGTGTTAAGAAGAGGTTAGTTTGTTTGGATTCTTCTCCCTTTCCACTCCCTCCCCCTTCCCCATGCCCCCCCAGGATCTGTATTCTGCATAGGAAGTGTACAAAGCCTGCTTCTGAATTTGCAGTCTTATCTGATCAAGAGGCTTCTTTACATTTATTGTCTTTCCAAGACAAAAGTATATTTTCTATTCCAGCTGGCTTGATTTATAAATACAATATTGCAAAATACACAGATAAGGTCACATATTACGCTTGATATCATTTGTTTCTCTAGTTATTACAGCCAGTAGTAATTCTGATTGCTAGCAAAAAAAGAGGGTACTCTGATTTAAAGATCTTACCTACTTTTGAAAGGGAGAGCATTTGCCCACAGATCTATTTCCTAAAAATCCTAGAGCCTCTTTATTTCAGACCCCTCCACTCCCTATTCTCTAGTCCCTTTCCAGGAAGTTAGCTATCTGCTGGTCACTTGATTGATTTCTCAAGTTCATTGTCCAAGAAAACTTTCTTTCAGATCTGGCTGATTAGTGACTGTTCCTTCTTCCCAAGTTGCCACTTCCTCAGGAGCTGCCTGAGGTAACAGTCTTCTGATGCATCATTCATATGGATAGCTGGACATTGTTCTGTTTTCAGCATTTCTTTGCTAGTTAGATGGCAACTGTTGAATGGTATCTTATGTGGCAGTGAGATAACAGACATAAAACCAGCAAGTAACATCATTTAAGGGCTGTTAAAGATTTTTATTCCTAAATTAGTGTTTTGTCTGTATTCTTAGTGTGAAAATATATTTTAATTTAGCCAAATTTCAGTGGTATCTACACCAAGTTTGTGCCACACATTTTAATTTGCTAAGGATTCACTTTTTGGACAGCTGGCACAAGTCAGTGGCAGCATAAATGTGTGTGAATTACAGTCCTAAAACTTTTCTTCTTTTTGCATCAGATGTAAGTTGCACATTGCATTTTCCACTGCTTTGTTCTCTCCAAAGAATAAATACATTCATCAAATCTTCTTTTTGTTGTTTTAAAGGGTTTGTTTGCATACACCCAAATCAGTTGTTGAATCTTCTTTTCAAGGAGAATCAGAGAGGAAGGGACAAAAAGTCTAACGTTCAGTTCGTATGTTGTATTAGAGTTACGCTGTCTTGTTGTTTCTGTGTCCAGAAAACAGAAATTTTGGTGACTAGCTTCTATGCCTTAGAGATACCAGAAGATAAAGGATAAAAAAAGGTTAAATGGTCCTAAGTCCAAGAATTTAGTTCGAAGTTGCAGATCCCATCTAGACCCTTCAGGGAGTGACCATTATTGGTTAAAGAAAGGGAGCAAAGAAAAAAAAAGCAGGCTCTTTATTCCCCGTAGAAGATAGGACTTACTTTTTGTGACTAAAACTGTGCTTTGTGGTCAACATGGTATGAATTAAAAACTTGTTTACAGAGATATTTTGGAGCTCTTGGGCTGTATTGCTCCTCTGGCATGCTGTGATCTGGAGAGCTGGTAGGATTTCTTTCTCTCCTACCTAGACAGATGGAGTTTGCTGAAATCTTTGCCCTTGATCAAAGTTGATCAGATTCAGGAGTCATATTGTTTTTAGGTTAGTGCATGCATTTGTATACTTGTGACAGCCACAGCTTGTAGAATTTTCCGCCTGGATAGCTAGCTGTTCCTTTCCTGACAATGCAAACTGAAGGACTGTACACGAAGGCACATTACTTAGGGAAGATGTTCAAGTCACTTGGAAAGATCCGTTTACAGATTTTTGCAGCAATAAAAAGTGCTTTTATTAGAAAAACAAAAAGTTGAATTAGGGAAACCTCCTCTTGCAGTAATGCACTGAATATGCATTCCTTTTGGGTTCTGCTTTTACTTTGGGGTGGGTTTTTTTTGTTGTTGATTTTTTAAAATTGTATTTAACTTAGCATATTATGGTTCCTTTAATGAGAACAAAGGAAAATGGGTTGATGCCAGCTCCAACCAAGATGCCAGAAATTCCTTTGCTCAGAGGTTTCCGGGCCAGTGGTTGAATTCTCTATGCTAAAACTCAAGGCAAGTTAGAACAATTTGAACAGAGGTACTGGTCTATCTTGCTGTAAATAAATAAATAAATAAATATAAATAACGTAGGTTCAGTATAGATAGTTTCCTTGGGGGGGGAGGTTGTGGGGGAGGGGGAAGAAGAAAGGATTGAATTAGAATATGGCTAACTCTTCAGCCCCAAAATCTTCCTTATCTTTTGTGAGACCTCCTGTAAGTGTTTGTGAGGAGCCTGCTTTGCATGAGCAGCCCAAATGAAAGTGAGTGTCCTGCATTTCAGTAGAAGCATGTCTAAAGGCTCCATATAAAAAATGGGTCCTGTTGTGGTAAAGTGTTTATAGACATGAAAGATAAGGTTTTCATTAAATATTCTAGCCTGGCTGGAATATTTAATATCCAGAAAATGCTTACTGCTGTTTGTTTTAAAATACTTAAAGCTTTGAGGCTTAAATAGGGGGAAGGAAGGATTTATCCAATGAGGTTATTACTTCTTTTCAAATACACAGTAACATAGCTATTGTCGATGGAAGGTCAGTTATGAATCAATCTTTTAACTGGCATGGTAATTCATATGCTGTAAATAACAATTTGAAAGCAACCACTTGCTGTATACATGGGTGGAATGATATGGTATGCCATTTCCCTATTTATTTGAAAGAAGTATTATCTTTTCAGTGGCATAGATAGAATTGCATTTAAAAGATAGACTTTTCCTATCACTCGGATATTTTGGCACTTACTGGATTTTGGAAACTGGTAAGGGTGACCTGTTAGGATAGGAGTACAGACTCCAAGAAGCTTCTGAAATGATTATAAGGATCAGGTTAAACAAATTCTAAGAATTCTAATTTGTACCAGTTCCCTTGTGTGTTATGTTACTGGAAAGTACTCATTTAATTTCTCAGGATCTGGGTATACAAACTCATTCAGCACTTGGAGGGTGACTTGACTGAATGGCAAAAGATGTTTGGGATAAATTCCTTCAGTTCCTGGGGTAGTTAAGTCTCATGCTTTCTCTGTGTATGTATCTTTCTTGAGTTTGGAGTCTTTTGTTCAGTTTTGGTCAAGTGAAGAGAATAAGAAATTACAATACAGCTGTGATTACCAATATGTTAAACTTCATGGACCAAAATTAATTTCTGCACTAAAAGAAGGGCTTCAGGAAACAGAAGCATGTATCACTTCTGTTTATGTCTGTTAGTAGCTAGTCATCATGTGTGTTTCAAGGTTAGCTGCAGCATGCTATTTTTTTGCCCAGGTACTGAAAGAGGTGAAAAAAAGTTACAGGAAGAGATCTACATAGGTCTAAATATACTGGAGGAGTCTTGGCATCAAAGAAGAACTGGCTGTGCAGGAAGCTGGGATTCGTGTGGTAAAGTAGAGGTTCAGTAATACGTGATGGAGATTCTTAGGAAATGAGCTTTCAGTTCTGTTGTTCTTGGAACAACTTTGTTAAAAGGCAGATAGAAAGCTTCATCTTTCTCCAAGTTGGAAAGGACATTTGAGGAGATTGAAGAAGTGAAGGCATAGTGATGGATTATTTATAGGCTGAGCAGCTAGGAAAATGTATTCTGGCAGGCTGAGGAAAAATTAGGTGGAAAAGTATGTGTTTGCGAAGTTTGGTGAATGAAGTTTTCCTTCTGACTTGTTATCTTTCTTGAGCACTTCAGTAAGGTATAGGGTCAGAACTTCGGCTTGGCCTTGGAAGTCCTGTATAGTTCTTAAACTTTATATGCTGTGAAGTTTTCAGGCATTGTATTTCTTTCTTTTGTCCCTGGCAAGGTATGAACGAGACCTGAGCTTTAGTATGGCTCCAAAGCAGTGTTGCAATAGAAGTTTTGAATAATAGTGATGGAGCTCCATTCCTAGAATATGTTGATAGGTGCCTTGGGTAATGGATATGGAAACTGTAGTAACCTTTTCAGAAACTGAATAAGCTTTTCCTTTATCAGATCCTTTTTGTCATGGTATTTTTCTCTGAAAAAAAAAAAGAATTTACATTATACTTTTGGTTACTGTAGTTAAGAACCCTGGCAGCTCTGTTTGCACAATTCTGCAACATAAAATGTCTCACTACACACTAAAAGTTGAAGGTGAGGTGGGAAGTCCAAACCAAATCCCGGGTTTTCCTTAGGAATGAGTATTGTCTTTGAAGAACACTTGACCATTTTAATGTTTTGTAGTCCTGCAAGAAGGAGAGGACATCTCTCTTGCATGATGGCTTATGTGCAGTTGCTGTGAAGACTAGTTATGGTCTTCACTTCTCAGAAGTGTTGGGCATTCAGCATCTGTGTCTGTTCAGAGAAAATAATGTAAGAGTGATCCAAACTGGCCCATATCCATTATGGAGATGCCTGTGTCAAGTTCCTAGTTGTTACCACATCTAAGCAGCAAGATGCTTTGAACTCGTGGTTTTAACCTTAATTTTAAAAGTTTTCTCTTGAAATACACCCTATGCAAGTTATAAGAAGCATGCAAGGAATAGTTAAGGCTCTTAATTCTGTTCCATAATTTAAGGGGTTGTCTGCTTGCTTTTTATTATTGGAAATTGTTTAGCTGTGTAACCTAGTCCTCACAATATGTCCCTACCCTAAAAGTTAAGCATTTAACTTCCTCTCAGGAGAAACAAAGGGGCCTTTCTGATCCCTGTTAACTTGAAGAGGTGTGTTTGCGAGGATTGTAATCCAGGACAGTTGCCCCACTGGTGACTGGTTGGAGAGCTGGGGAGGAATTTGCCACCAATTATCTTGAATCTGTTACTGCACCCCCTTTCTGTGGTTGGGGGAGGGAGGTCTAGGGAAATCTAACTGATGAACTGCAGTAGGGTAGAGAGGGCATGTAGGCTTCAGTTCACTTTGGTGAAGAAAATCTGCCTTTTTGCCTCTTCAGGAAGTAAATTCTTCACCAGCAGGAGAAAGGACAGTTGGTGAGAAGGCATTCTTTCTATGAGAAACTTGTTAATGTTTGAGGTTTCTGCTGAAGAACTGTGTTGGGAGGAGCTGAATAGACTTTTTCACTTTCATAGTAGCAGCTATGGAGGACTTTCTAGAGGGAAAAAATGAGTCCTGAATTTACTGCCACATGTGTAAGGGCAATGCAGAGAAGCCCATTTGGTTGAGTCCAGCGTTGGAGGATGGTGAGAGTGCAGCCTTCAAAAGAAGTAAGATATGGAATCAAACTGTAGGACTTTGAGCCCAAGCAAAATACTCGTAAGACAGGGAGATTTGTGTAAGGCCTGACTGATCTCGGATCCTTTTAAAATTGAGTGAAACCAGGTCAGACAGGCCAGGTCTCCTTTTTGAGATGACAACTGAAGGGCAAAGTTGATACCTTGGTTTGTCGAGTGGACACCGAAGGGTGCCAATATCGATAACGTTGTAAGCCTAATTTATTGATATTTATCAAAAGCTCATCAGAAAGGATGAGCTGTTACTAGAACCACAGTGCACCTTAATGTGAAATAAACCCCCCCCACTCCTCTCTTGTCTCAGTTGAGATATGAGTGTAGAGAATCCGTGACTGTAAGTATCTCTCTTAATGTGCATCTGTGTGCATGTATATGTTTGCTCATGCTGGATACTGTCCTCGTAGGAGCACTGTGAAGCTTCATTAAAATTTTTAAAGTGCTTTATGATCCTCAGATGGAAGGTGCTTAGAAATGAAGTGTTTGTAATCAGATAAGTTAGTAGTGCATAACAAGGATATAACCTATTAACACTAGCTTATAACAGGGCTGCTAGCATCAGAAAGCTTAATGGTTAAGTTTTAAAGTGTAATTGCACTCTGAAAAGGGACGTGCAGATCTTGTGTATGCTGTGTATTTTTATACTCCATTGGATGTTTTCTGAACTACTGTGCTGCTTCTGCAATTTTGCTTGGGGAAATGTTGCATTTTAAACAAACACCCCAAAACCAAACAACAATAACAAAAAAACACAGGAAAAAAATAAGACAACCCCCCCCCCCAAACTTCTTGCAAGCCATCTGTTGTAGTTTGAACCCAGTCAGGCAGCACGTTCACTCACTCAACCCCCTTTTCTTGCCCTCCCCTGCTTCCAGAGAGATGGGGGGAGAATC